>VZTG01007076.1:0-28812 GCA_013397845.1 Melanocharis versteri
ATCGAATGTCTAGAAATGATTTTTCTTTTAGCCATCAAATATTTCAAACCCTGAAAGATTAAATGCAATCAGGGAGCGAAGGGAGGTTCTCCTGGAGGCCCAGCCCTCCCTGAGGGCACCGCTGGCAGCAGCATTTCCAGGGATCCCCCTTAGCCCCACACAGGCCTGAGTTTTCAGAAAACCAAGTTGAAACCAGGCCTCGTGTCTGGTTTGTGGCTCTCAAATGGCCAAATTTGTCCGTGTCTTTCTCCATCTGAGAGCTGGGAGTAAATGCTTAGATTTCAGGCTTTTATCTCCACCAAATCCCATTTTTTGTGCCATGTCCCACCGCCCAGCCGTGGCCCTCAGGTTCCCTTTCCAGTCCCAGGAGAAGGAAAAGCCAACAGGATGCTGGGCTTGCAAAGAGCTGCAAACTCCTGATTTTGGATACCATGGGAAATACTGATCCCTGCCTGCTTCCTCAGCATTCTGGAATCCCTTTGGGTCAGTTTGGTGGAGTTTCCCATTTTCCACCAGGCCCAAGGCTTCTCCCCTGAGCCCCTCTCACCGCTGCTTCCCCAGCTCTGAGTTCCCCACTCGGATGTGCCCTCCCTGTCCAGAGGTGATGTCTCTGTCCTCCCTCTGCCCTCTAAAATCTCCTTCTCCCTCTCCCCTAGATCAGCATTCCCCACTTTTCCATGCCCCTCTTATTTCAAGAAGTAAAAGCTGATGGTTTAGTGGCACTCAGCGCCTCAGCAGAGCGTTCCACACCCGGAAATTCCCACTCCTGGAGAGCCCAGCTCCTTGAGAGAAGAGGGGAAAATGAGAATAATGGTTCTGCTCCCTGTGAACCTGCACTCACCAGGATATGGGGATCCTTCAGCTCCTCCCTCATGGGAAAAGCTGATGGGATGATGTGAAAATTCCTGGTGGGTTCCACATACATCCAGTCACCTGAACAATTTACAGAACCAGCAAGAATCTACATCAATTGGAGCTGCATGTCACACCTAAAAAAAATTCCGAGCCCCACAGATTTATAATTGACTAACACCACTTCAAAAAAAAAATAGAAATAAGAGAGCAAAATAAAATTCCACTGTCTGCAAATTGCTTTCTCCAGATGAGCAGCTAATATTTTGCCTAGAAAAATAGATATGTTAATGCAGGAATGTTATGGAACCTAGAAACTGGATAAATTATCAGATACTTTTTTCTATTCTGTCAAAACCATGCTTCTCATGAATGCCATTTGCAACCGAATTCTACATTTTATTCCTAATGACTCTTTTTTTCTTTTGTCTGTGCTGTGTTCTTGTGGCTTGATGGCTCCAGATCAAGGTAGACAACCACTACGATTTTCAGGACATAGCCAGCGTGGTAGCACTCACTCAGACCTACGCCACCACTGAGCCCTTCATAGACTCCAAATATGACATCAGGATCCAAAAAATAGGCAGTAACTACAAGGCATACATGTGAGCCAAATCCTTATGTTCTTTCCTGCTTTTGTTTCAAAACTGATGAGCACCAGTGAGATTAAAGAGTGTTGGATGAGTCTCTGAGCTGATGCCTCCCCTGTCACACTCTCTGGAAAGAGTATTTGCAACTTTCTGGATGTATCAAAATTCTTTTTCTCAGTTGATTGTGGCTGGGAGGAGGAGAATGAGACACCAGGTGAGCCTGCCAGAGGGGTTTTTCTGCTAATTTGTGTTCATTATTTTCATTTAACGAAAGGTGCAGTTGGAAGAGGGTTTGGTTTCATGGAGGGACTTTTTAATTCAGATTTCTTCGCATCTTTTCATCAATTTAAGAGCAAATTTTCTTCAAATTTTTCTTCTTCCCTCTGAGGATAAGTTGGATGGCGTTCATTCACACAAACAAACCTGAATTGTCACACTTTAATGGAACAAAGTTCTCTCCTTTAAACATAACACATCAAAGAAACAATCTGATCTTGCAGTGACCTTCACAGGGATGCATGAAAACCTCTTCTAATTTTAGAACCCAGGTGTTTGTTTAAAGGCCATGACTAAAGGAGAGGCTCAAAGGATGTTTCACTTTACATGGCAGCATGAAGCTGGAGCAGCACGCCAGGTTATGATGCAGCAGTTGAGCTCTGGTACCTGTGTTTATGCAGATTTTTACTCTGTTTCAATTATCAGGCAGTGTAATCTGACAAACACTCCTTTCATTTCTCATTTGAAGATGAGTTAGATCATCTCACGCCTTTGTTTCCTCACGCTTACAATCCTGAGGCTGGGAAAATGTAACAGAACATGGATAAAAATACACATTTACATATACACACCCACATCCACACACAGGGATATTTCTCAAGGAATTCCTGAACATTGGAGGGATCAGAGAATCCTTGTGAACCGTTTGTAAGGTACAGCCAAGTTCTTTATCAGTGAAGAACTCCAAGCAAACCATAAATATTGTGAGAACCTAAAGCTGGAGCTGGCTTAAAGCAAATCCAGAAAATATTTTATAATTTGAAAGACAGGGTTGATGTTAAGAATCAAATCATTCAGAACAGCCGTGAGAAAATAGAAACTTTGGTCCAGGGTGGGAGAAGGGGAAAGATTTCTCTCCTTAGGTTGATATTGGAAGGCCACACACTCTTGACTTCTCACCAAGACACTGCTGTCACAGGATCTGCTGCTCTCTCCTGAGCTGGCACTTGACAAAGGACATCCAAGGTTTGGCCTTCCCAAACCAGCTCAGAAATCCCTCCAGGGCTCCCTCACACCTGAGGGGCCTCGGGAAAGCACAGACCTGGTGGAAACACTGCTCCCATGGGTCAGACCCACCCTGCAGTGAGGACACTCAGTCCTTCTGCTCCGTTCTGGACCCAGAATTCGCTAAACTTTGCGAAAACAGCGTGTTGGAAATTCGAGTTGTGCAGTGATCAAGGCAGAACACTCCCGAAGCTCACAAGGGTCTAGAGGTGTCTGGAATATTCTGTTATGCAGTGTTCTCAGTGATACAGGACTGTGATTTAAGCTCCCTGTGGAATTCAGGCGTTGGGCCTTCCCCACCTCTCCCTACAGGCTCGAGAATCTTAAACAGCTTTTATCCCCCAGCTTCTCCAGGAGAGTTAATTTCAATCTTGCGTGTTTCTCTGACACTGCTGCTCCAGGCCTGGATTTCCCTGATTTTCCCCCCTCTCTGGGGGGAACCCATCCTACTTTTTATAACCCATGCTACTTTTTATAACAGCACCACGTCCCTCCACCTCAGTGTCCCCTCTCTCCGCCCGTCTGGGCCGTGCCTCAGCCCAGTCCTGCTGCTTCCCCACACTGCCTCAACATTCCTGTCTCTCCATCCTTGGCCCTCGTGCCAGAGCTGTTCCCAGTCCCCAGGATGTCCCTCAGCCCTTGGATTCTCCCCAGAGCCGTTCCCCAGCCTCGCTCTGCCCCACTCCCAGTCCCAGCCTCCTTCTCCACCACAGACCGTTCCATGCCACTCTGCAGGGCCGGATGGGGCTTTTCTCTCTTTTTCTCTCTTTTCTCTCCTGTTGGTGCTTTGACAGGCAGATTCCTGGTGTTGTGCTGCCCATCTTTCCCCTTTTCGAACAAACAGAGCTGATTTTTCCCACCCTTCCAGCTCCCAAGGGCAGAGTTTTAGGAATAAGGCCCAGCTCTTGATGGCTCCAAATCCATGGCCAGGTACCAGATGCAATATTGGGCTCATCCCTTGTGATAGAAATTGTACCACAACATTTTGTAGGAGAGAGCCCCACTTTTTTTCCCTTTGACTTGAAATTTAAATGCTGTTCAGCGTCAGGAATAATTTTGGAAGAGTCAGCGACGGTAAATTTATCATTCTGAAACATAAATGTTTCTTCTTCACAGAAGAAGCAGTTGGCCTAAGGGACAGCAAAAATAAGTTAAAATGACAGTCTGTTCCTCCTACCTTTTATTTATTTTTAAGTTTCTACTCAGAAACTCTGGGTTCATCCAAATGCTAAAAGCCTAGCCATCATTTTTTTTCTCTAGATTCCTTCATGCACTTAAATCACACACCAAAATGAAATAGTGATTCGTTATTACAAAGCAGCATGGAAAGGAAAAGATTTACCAAATGTCTGAAGAATTCTTCATGTGCACATACATATACATGATGTCAGTAGAATATTGTTCTACAGCTGGTTCTCATTTTGCTCTGTGACACAGGAACAGAGCACTTAGGGAGCCACCACAAAAAAATACCAGCTGAACATTTGTTTTTGTAGTTTAAAGAGAGTTATTAAGAGCCTCGGTTTTATAATTCTGTGGGAAATTGTGGTTTAAGTGGATCCATGAGTCACCAAACACGGGTGCTTATCGTCTGTCAGCAGAGATTATGGCCAGAAAAGCAGGATTGGATCCCTGTAAATACCACAGCCCCTCCGGAGGCTGTGTGACACCCACTTAACTGCCCTGGGCACCCGGGCAGCGTTCAGCTGACTTCAAGGAAATACAGTTTAAAAGGGTCACACACAATGTAGAAAAACAGAAATACGAAAGCCCTGTACCTAAATCTCCCCTCCAAAAGCAGGACTGCGAGTCCAGGGCTTAAAGTGCTTTGATCAAAAGGTCAATAAACCAAAAGTAAAGCACATCAAGCAAGGGAATAGCGCTGGAGGATCAAACCACAGAGCAGGCTGCCTACCCAAGAATAGTAGGCAGACATTACATATTTTTCTGATGACAAGTCCCCGTCCCAGCAATTTGGATTGGGTACTGTAAATGCTACTAAATAAAGCAGGAAGGTGTTGGAAAAGGGGAAGCTCAAGTTAGTAAGAATTGTTTAGCAATTCTAAAACTGTTCTTCCTTCTTGCAAAGACCAAATCGAGTGCAAACATGTTAAGCCTAAGTGTAAAGCACTTAAAGGTGTAGGAGTTGTTTTATTTATTGTTCAGTGTTTGGTTAAAGAGGAGGAAATAACGATGTGAAAGACTCCTGGCAATTATCAGAAGTGAAGAAGGGTGGGAAACCTGCGTATTTCATATATATAATTACAGAAATCATCTCTAGGGCTTCGGGTGTCTGATCAGTTCGCCATGATGTCTTGTTCTGGAGTTCATCTGTGTCAAACCCACAATCTCCCAAGCTTCCACCAGTTAATTCTGTGTCCACAGCATTCCTCAGCCCTGCCCTGGTCCCTGCAGCATCCTCACAGCCAGCCAAGCATCCATTGGGAGCCTTCTGCAGGAGCTTTTCCCCCTGTGAAGGGAAAACAGGGCTTAAAGCAAACCATCGTGGCCTCTCTAGTCAGAGTGCTGGGGTTACATCACTGCAGCTGAGCATCTGGAACTAAATACCTGCTAAAAGCCTTCAGGATCATTTTTTTCCCCTGATTTGGTCACATCTTCCTTCCTAAAAGAGACCTAAAAGAGTCTATTCTAAGGAATTCCCATGAGAAGTCTGCAAGAGGATTGAACTGGGGTTTGTGAGATTTTCTCTCTGATGCAGAATGTGGGTGTAGAGTAGTAATGAACCTAAAATTATTCATTTTTAAGCAGGCACATGTATATAAACACCACCTTAAAAAATGGAGCAGAAATCACAGCATAACCTTGTTTCTGGGCAAGTTTTCCTTATCCCCCAGCATTCAACAAGCACCTTCTCTTCTCTCTTCTCTTCTCTTCTCTTCTCTTCTCTTCTCTTCTCTTCTCTTCTCTTCTCTTCTCTTCTCTTCTCTTCTCTTCTCTTCTCTTCTCTCCTCTTCTCTTCTCTTCTCTTCTCTTCTCTTCTCTTCTCTTCTCTTCTCTTCTCTTCTCTTCTCTTCTCTTCTCTTCTCTTCTCTTCTCTTCTTTCCACTTTCCCTCACAAAAGCAACAAAGGACATGGCATCACAGAAGAACTTTGTGCTTTCAAACCCAGGGAACTTTATGAGGCTCCCAGAGAAAAGTCAACATTCCCCCACAATTGCTACTGACCCTCGTAATTAACTTAATGGAAAAATGGAGAGAAAGCTCTGGCTGCTGCCTGATACACTTTTAATACGTTGCAGATGTTCCTGTGATTTTACTAACTGGAAACACTTCATAACTTGTGTCCAGAGCCTATTCCCAGTACAGCATTTAGCTTTCACAAAGCACTAATCTTCTCAGCCCTGGTAGCAGTCCTAAGGTCTGAGGAGAAAAAAAACTTTACATGGATTATTTCATTCTTAGAGATTAAATAGAAGAAGGTGAACTGACACAGAGCGTTCAGATTATATCAGTAAATAGCAAAGAGTGAAAACTGGAGGAGAACCCAAAATCCAGCTCCAAAACACATCTGAAATCACTTCAGAGGTGTTAGAAACATAAATATGTTGCTTTTCAAGTGTTGAGACAGAGTGGGGTGGGTTTGAAAGAAGTTGAAGCTTCTTGACATTTACCTTTGCAGTACCAGTGTGTTACAGATAATTCAGTGCCTTTGTAGCTGGCACCAGTTCATTTCTAACACTGCCCTTTATCAGAGCAGGCTGGGTTTTTTAAAAAAACTTTAATAAATAAATGGGGAACAAAAATTTCACAGCCGTTCTTTGTACCTCCAGTGAAGTTTTGCTCTCACAACCCGTCACGGTTCAGACGTTCTGTTCCAAGCTGCCAGCTAGAAAAAAAGTGTCAATGCTGCTGCTGCACTCATGTCAAAAGCAGAGTCATTTGATAATGAGATTACGAAAGCACTGGCTGTCTTTGTAATGTTTTCCCCCTTTCAGGAGAACTTCCATATCCGGGAACTGGAAGACAAACACGGGCTCTGCCATGCTGGAACAAATTGCTATGTCAGATAAGTAAGTGGAGTCTCGTGTAAAAGGTAATTAAAAATATGAACGGCGTTTTATTTTAAGTGAATGTTTAAGGAATCCCATTGTTGGCCCACCATTCACAGTAAGTGCATGTCTTGTGTTCACTTGGGGAAAAAGGAATCCCTCAGTTAAGGGAAAGAGCAGAGCCAGGAGTTCTTGTCTCAGAGTTACCTACCCATACTCACCAGCCTCGGGTGTTACGTGAGCCCCTGGGTTCCCACATCCACATCTGCACCCAGCAAACAACTGGAATTCCCTTCAGAAAACTGAATTTCACAGATTTAACCTGTCAGTCATTTCTTCTGGTTCATTTGCCCTCTCTTACCCACCAGTCTCACCCCATGCTCACTGTTTTAAACTTCCCTCCTTCTCCACCCCGTAGCATCACCACGCAATCCACTCTTCACTTTGCCTATTTAAATCCCACCTCTCTTTTCTACTTCCAACCCCAAATTCCTCACTTTTCATTTTATAAATTTCCACTAAACTGCACTGTGAGGCTTTTTCCCCTGTTGCTGGGATACACTGAAGCTTTATTTCCCTCGTGCCATCATTCCAGCTCTGTCCTTTGGTTTAGTGTGCTTTTCTTTTACTCTCCCATTCTTATCCTGGATAATTCTTGCAGTCCAGTTGAAAACATTCATGCAGCACCACTTTGAAGCTCAGAACTCTTTTCTCCATACTCCTCATTTTACTCCACAACACATAAACCTCTTTTTCCTGCAAAACAAAATCTCAGAGGCTTTTGGATGGCCGTGAATTTTCTGCCGTTCAGCTTCTCCAAAGGCTGCCACCAGTGGAAGCTGAAATAAAGTCTGTATGGTGAAAGTGTAATTTAAAAGGTGTTTTAAAAGTTCAACAGTAGTTCTGGTTTGGGGGGTTGTTGCTTTGGGGTGTTTTTTTAAAGCCTGGAACTTCCAACTTGGTGCCTCTTAGGAGCTGAGGGAGACACAGGAACTGAACCATTGTCTGCCCTGGCAAGGTGAAAACAAGAAGGACAGGAATTCCAGCTCCCTGCTGTCCAACCCCTGTCTAGACTGTGTCCTCGCTGATCTCCCCTCTGGGGATGGACTGGAGCCACAGCATTTTCTCTTTCTCATTCCCTCCCACCTCCCTGCAGAAAGTGAGGTTATGTGTTCCCTGCGAGGGAGAGGCAGGAGCAAGCCTGGGGTGTGTAATTACAGCCCACGGGCTGTGTGGAAACGCAGAAACTGCAGGGCCAGAGGATGGGAAATGCTCCCTGAGCTCGCCCTGCTCCTGCTGGGAATGCTCCCCGAGCTTTGCTCCTGCTCCCGTTCCTCAGAGGAAGAGAATTGGAGCAGTGCTGGAGACCGAGAGGTTAAAACCTGTGAAGATAATAATAGATTTAATTTACAGCCTTGGAAGGAGCTTGGGTTAATGTAATGACAAAACATATAAATCTTAAGCAAGAGAATTATAAGCCTGTGTTCCTATAGTTATAAGTAAAAATATGTATTAAGTAATTTAGTAAAAAGTTTTAAGTATAGTAATGGGATTTTATAGTTTAAGTTAAAAATTTAGATGTTATAATAGAAATACATAAGTATACGTAAGCTGACACTTCATTAGTAAAAAAAACAGATGCATTGCAACAAAAAGTACTAGAAGTGATAGTTATCAAATTAAAACAAAATTTCGTGTTAATTGCTTATTAAACCAAAAAAGTTATAAATTACCATGTAACCCTGAAACCCGTAACTATCCTCTGTTATAGCAACTTGTTACTTAACCTCACAACCTTTAAAACTGAAGCTTTGTTTGTTATTTTAAGTAATAAATCATGTATAACTACGATAATCCCATCTCTTCAACAAAACTCCAACGAAAAGCATCAAACTACTGATGCAACGCGGGGAAAACGCAACAGAGCAGAACGGGGATTTTCGCATTAAAACACCGGCCAAAAAGACAAAACTTCCGTTATGCTGATGAGGCCAAAAGCATGGAAAAGGTGGATTTTTCCCCAAAGACAGAAGGGTGTGTGTGGCACGGCCCTGCTTTTGTGGGATGGCCCACGGAGTGCTCCCAGCGGACCGCACAAGGGGACAAGAGACTTTTCTGGAGAGCTGGGGCAGTTTCCAACGCAGCAACACCGATCAGATCTGCTGCATTTTGGTTTTAATACACGCCATGAATGAGGAGGAAGTGCCCTGAAAGCGCTGCCTGATGGGCATTGTTGGCTGAATACAAATCCCAGTGCAGAAATTCAGAGGAGAAAGAAGAATGAGGCAGCAAGGGCCAGTGAGAGGCAGAGGAGCAGCACATTTCAGAGCCACAATTCCTCATTTACCCCCCGTCCAGTGCGGATGCTGAAAGCTTGGTGGCAGAGAGATTTTTCAGTGTCTGCCTGTGTCCGTGAGCATTCTCACTTTCCCGCGGAGCTAGCTGCAAAACAGCCAGAGAGCTTTTGTAAATAATTCTTCTGTCTTGCACCTGTGAGGTGTTTTTGGACGTTGTTATTGCAGGACCAAGGTCTGTTTAGGAAATGTGTGTTTTTAGGATCTAGCCAATAGCCCTGGTGGGTGGTCAGCTAAGATCCAATGGCTTTTCTATAACTTAGAGTATAAAACCCTTCTGTATGTAAATAAATATGGGCTTTTCTATCGAGTCCCTCGGGAGTTCGGTTCTCTCCTTCCTCCCCGGGCCGTGTCCATCATTGCAACAGTCCAGAGCTCCTGCTGCCCAGAGAGCTGTGCCAGCTGTGCCCACCTCACCTGGCACACCTGGTATCCCCCCCTGTGAGCAATCCTTTCTCCTTTATTGCTCTGGGAAAAGAGGAACCGTGACCTTTTGTCAAACCTACTGTGCAAGCCTGGGGTTTCAAACACTCCAGGCTGCTCCATCCAAAAGCTCTCCTCCCAAATGTATTTTTCCAGCTCTGTGTTTGTTGGCAGAAGATGGGCTGTTAAATATACTTTCATAAATCTGATTGATGTTGCGGTGTTTTAAAGAAGATTTCCTCGTTTTTGTTTTCATTTCAAGTCCAGATATTTACTGTTCAAGACAAGTTTTGTTGTCCTCGTGACTTTCTAAGATACACAATATTTTACAGAAAAAAAAAGTTATTTATAAGCAAGTGCATGCAAAAAGTCCAGTCAGTCAGTGCATCTACAGATGTTGAAATTGTCAGGCATCCAAAAATCCCTCTTATAATGGACAAAAACCATGTTTCTCACAGGAAAAAAAAATTGTTTTCATTGCAAAGATATTACCATCAGGATCTTTTCAAATCAATTTCTTTGTATTCCGCTTAAAAGAAAAACTTTTCCACTGGAACAGATTTGATATAAGAAAATAGGAAGAATTTGACTTAATAAGTTTACTTGGAAAGGATGCTGTTACTGAAGATATTTATACATGAGTAAGACTCTCAGCCCAGCGATGAATTTCCTTTCATCCCACAATGAAATCAAATGCTTTGTTTATTACAGCAGGGGTTTCTTTCAGTGGAAAATACTATGAGGTGGCAAATCCACCATCAGGGCTCCAGGGCTGGAGCAGGAGAGGGGATGGAAGAGGAAATAGCTCTGCTTTAGACTCATGTGTGAGCCGAGGAAAGAGGAAAATTCATGATAAATTAATGCTTTAAAAATGGGGTTTTTTTAGCAAATCCTGTCCTTCAGTCGCTGACATCACCCTGCATCATTCCAGGATCATTTCCTCCCTGCCCACCTCTGCTGGGAGTCACTGAACATTCCCAAAGCTTTCGGTGTCCTGGGATTCAGCCCTTGCCTTTGGGCTCCCAGAGCTCAGTGCTTGTGTCACAGGAATCACAGGAATTGCGTCACTCTTCTTCCAGTAAATCCCTCCTCGCCCTGTGTTGCTCAGACAATCACTCTATCCATAGAGAAAAAAGCAAAATAAATCATATTGCTGCTTGTAGAATGGGTAAAGTCCACCCTCAGTCTGTGTCTCTTACCAAGATGTTACAAAATAAACTGAACCGTTTTTATGCTCAGCACTGGATATGGCCTTTTTAGGAGTTGTAGAATTCCTTGGAATTATTTAAATTCCAGTTGGGTTTTGTTGTAGTTGTCTAGAACCCTACGTGAGGAACATAATCCTTGTCTGCATGCTCCATAACCCACATCATGTCATATTTTTTGGTTCTCCTGCATCACCTGAAGGGTTGTCCTGGCTGGATTTCTCCTTTTGCTCAGTGCTGTGGGAATAAAACCAGCCTGGCTCCTTTGGAACACATCTGGGGCCATGATTTAGGATGGAGCCTCTCACTCATTTTCCTGACACAGGAACCAAACCCATCCAATTTCGTGAAAATTCTGAATTTCGGGTGAATGTTATATTAAATACATTGTTAGGCCAGCCTCTAGAAAATCAAGAACCTGATGAGATACTCACAGAGCAAATTATTTTTATGAAACAGGTACAAGCTTTGGGTTGACACCTGTTCTGAAATATTTGGTGGTTTGGACATCTGTGCTGTTAAAGCTGTACATGGGAAGGACGGAAAAGATTATATTTTTGAGGTAAGAAATCCCGGTTTTTTTCTTCAATATCTGCTTTTACATATTACAAACAGCCAAGGAAAGAACCTTTCTGATAGCTGGGCATTGGCTTATTTGTGTTTCAGGCAAGGCTGGGTATTTTTGAGGGCTTTAAATCATGATACAAAGCCACAGGTCCAAATTAGTGGCGACACTTGCTGGAAAATGTAACCCTATAGATGGGAATGTCTTTTGGTGTTGGAGGAAATGTACACAAAGTGCAAAACAAAACCAAATGTGGATGGCACATTTGGCCGAGCCTGATGATTTCTTTCCTGAGCAGCTTTTCCTGGAAGGTTTATAGATAGCACCACCCCAAGGGAACCCCAACAAAATTATACCTTGCCGTGGAAAGGGAGATTAAGGATGAAGTGGAAACAACTTGGCTGTTTTTTCTAGCCTAAATATTGCCCTGAAAATCTGAATCCTCGTGAATCAGAAGCTTCTGCTGTAGGTAATTTCGTAAAGTTGAAGTTTTTCATTCCCTTTGAGTTTATTATGGAGAAATATCACTTTGTGTGGCCATGAAACAAGTTATCATCGCTTTCCTATCACGCAATTTCTTCAGCCTCTTCCATGTTCCTAGAATTTTTTTCAGGAGATCTCCAGAATCTCCCCACTCCAGAGGAAGTTGATAAAGCAAAAGGGGAAAGTTTTTTAAAAACAAAATAGTCACTGCAAATTCCGTAATGGACCAAGAGTCTGCCTCATTTCCTGCTTCTGAACAAACCCCCTGATTTTCCACACCACAGACAGTCAAAATTTCTAAACCCCAGAATTCTAAGAACTGCAGGATCCATCAGGAGCTGGGTTTTACAGAGCATTTTAATCAGGGTGCAGAATAGATGTTGCAATTAAAAGAGAAAAAAAAAAAAGAGTGGATAGAAGCGTGATAATTCGTGCTGTTGTCTGGAATCAGCTGAATTGTTTGGGACATGGGAATGCTCGTCAGCAAGGATGTTTAGAATCCATAAAAGACACTGAAATGTGGGGCTGTTTGCAAAGTTCACATCCACCAGAACATCTGGAAAAATTATGATATCAGCAGTTATTACACTGCAATTTTAACAGAATTCTGGGCTACAATGAGGAGTGGAAAGCTGTCTGCACAAGATAGGGAGAATTTTCTCCTTTTGTGTCCTTTCAGCATGGGAAAATGAATGTTCTTAAAGCTGGCACATTCATGCTGTGCTCGAGGGGGCTGAGCAGGACAGTCAGCCCAGAAATCCTGGGCTGCAGCTCCATCCTGGGAGCTGTGGCCTCGTGTTTCCACGGGAATGCCACACCTGAGGAAAAATGAACACCTTAATCCTGCAGAGATCTCCTGAAAAGGAGCACACAGATTCCCTAAATGGATGAAATTATGTTTGTAGGCTTGTTCTTCCTGATTTTCACTCGGAATGTTCAGCCAGTGGAAGCTCCAAGAGGAGGGCACAGGTGTGTGTCACCCACCCTTGGAGGGAATGGGAATTAGGGGAGAATTCTGCTGAAATATCCTTCAGATATCCACGCCAGTTTTGCCAAAGTCAGGAAGGACAAAATATCGAAGTGATAATATTACTCAAGCAAAAAAACCTGTGTTTTTCTGTGGAGCTTCGGGCTCTTTGCAGTTTTTAGGTGAGAGATGCAAGAGGTAACTTTGCCTTTTAACAGAACAGCTTTTCTAAATGTGGTTCCCTGGGAAAAAAAAAAAAATCTGCCTTCTCCAGAGGAACAGAGTGGTTCTTCCTGCTCTCACTGCCCTCCTCCAAGGAACTGGCTCCAAACTCCTCTTAGGGAGGAATGAACTAATTAAAGGATGGCTCAGCTAAGCAGAGGGGCTGTCAGGTTGATCAGGATGAGGGCCAAGTTATGATTCTGTGTTACAGCCTCATCTCTTCATTTAGTGGCTGTTCTTTCCCCCTCCATGGGAGTTCTCAGCTGCCAAGTGTCAGACAAACTGTAGAAACAGGATTTTTATCAACACATCACTGCAACATGCAGCCATTTAATTGCCTCCCCTATTCTTCCTAAAAAGACATCAAATTAAGGTCCATTAAACTTTCAGCTTCTTAAATATAAGGGCTTTTTCCCCTTCTGAATTAACATTTTGGAGGTTTCAATCCTAGAAGGAGCAGAGCATTGTTTATATTTCTGACCCCTCTGGATATTATCTTTCCTCTTTCATTCTTGGAAAACCAAAGCTCTGGGAAACTAAACAAAAGCTCAGAGTGTGGTGATGAGAGCACTGAAAGAGAACAAATGTAAGAGAATCCCTTCCAGTGGTCTCCCAGAAGTCTCCCAAATTTTGCTCCAGATTCAATGGGCTGCTGCAGGTGCCTTATTCCCACTTGCTTCATTTTGCCCTGAGCTAAATTAAAATCACTAAATTAAAATCACTAAATTAAAGCCACTCCCAAGTGGTGTTTTTGACTTAGAAAGATGCAAACTGGATTTCACGAAGAAAACTTTCAGCCACTGCAAACCAATGTGTGAAATGAAGGACCAGTGTTTGTGCACAACTGCATGGAAAGTTCTGCTCTTGGCCTCGAATTCTTCCTGCCACGTGCTCAGAAGCTCAGCTACTTCTGCTGCCTTCCCATCCAGGACAGAATATCCTCTGCTCAGGTCAGGGAGGGAGCTGAATCCAGCTGTAATAGCTGATAAATTCAGAAGTCTCTCATAATTTCTGGTCTGGAACGTTTCTCTGTTCACAGAGCAAAGGGAATGGTTTTGCCCAGTTCTCACCCTCCCAAGCACAGACCTTCAAAATCACCCTGATTTAATTCCCCCTTCCTCTGTACTTCCCACTTATCCCATTTTCTCCTGGAATTCCTGGATCTTTTCCCTCAGGAAATCCAGATATCCATCTGGACTCCCTGGGCACTGCTGACTGACGGCCCTCTGGCTGTTCCTTCATGTTCCTCTTGTATTTCAGCACCCTGGGAAACACATTTTTTCCCACTTTATCCACAGGATTCTTTACCTTTGCCCTTCCTTTAACCTCCCCAGCTCTGCCTTTCCCAGCACCCTTTGGGCTGGATCTTCCCAAAGCTCTGCCCAGGACACCCCAATCCTTGGGGCTGAGCTCAGGATTCAGTGGGGATTTCTCCCTCCTTTATAAATCCCATCCCATTTCCCTTCCCAACCATCAGAGTTAAACAGAATTTCTCTTCTTCTTGCCAGTCTTGTACCCCAATTTTTAGCTGTTTACCTTTCCCACTAATATTTACAGGCAGTCCCTGGACGATAAGAGAAATTCAGCCCAAAGAATTGGCTACTGAAATGAAAATACATTGATATATAAATGCAAGTTCACAGTGATATGAATTAAGTGACTGTAATGCATAGGGACCCATGTTTTTACTGGCATCTGCAAAAGTAACGTATTTGATTTTATAAATTACAGATGTCCCTTTTTTTTTCTGTGAAATCCTCTTAGTGGGAAACTCCAATATTTTAAATAGCTGAGCTATATGCTGAACTAAAAACTGGCTGGGCTGAAATGGGATTTTAAATCTAGCACAGGCTGTAAATAGACTATTTATAAACAGGGAGCTTTGTGTGTGTTTAAACTTTGTCAAATCTTCTGAAGGGGGGGAAATGCCAGCCTGACATTCCTCTAGTCACTCACAGGATTTAAAAGCTGTTGGTGTTGCCCAAAATATTCTTAAGATTTATATAAAATGCACTGATTTCTGTTAGCTATCATTAACTCTTGTACTGGGAATGAAAATAGACTGCGTTCTCTGAAAGGAAAAGAAAATCCACCAAAAACCACCCTGTAAAGCACCCACTTTGATCTCAGCTGCTTTGCCAGGGAGTGGCAGAGCTGCTCTGTGCCACATCCTTGGCCAACAATGTTTGTGCCACTAAAAAAAGGATTTTAACCAGGTCCAAACCTGTCCAAGTGATAAGAGACTGATAGGGGAAAAGAGTTCTGGTTTTAATGCCAAATCTGTTTGAATCTGCCTCAGTTAGTGACTAGGCCTGAAAATTCTTCATTCAAGGAGTGTAAGAACTTCTCTGCTGGAGTGGACACGAAGATTTGACACCTTGAGGCTCCCTATTTTCACTTTTCCCACAAGTTCTGCTAACACCACGGCAGCATCTCCCAGAGGAAGCTGATGTGTGAACTTGCAGTTGTAGAAGTACTTAAAAGCAGAAATTCAGTCCAAATCCAATCCTCCAGATCTTAATCCTGTCTAATCCTTTGGCAGGGCCTTATTGGAGGCAATTTATTTCACAGTCATTCCAATTAATTGTTTTAATGTAAGTGGATGGTAAACAAAGGGGGGTTTTCTTCGCATGCTTGTGAAACTTTTAACTGATGTTGGGTAAGAGAGGGGTTCATCTACACCCTACAGAGCATATTTTTAATAGTAGTTCTCATTAAAACAGATTTTTAGAGCCCAGACACCACTCCTGCTCTGAAAATCAGCTGGTTTGCAGTGGACAACCAGACACCCAACGCCCTTCACAGCAAAATATTCTATTTTCAGTCATTATTAACACTTCACAGTCCTGGCACTTTGGCTCCTCGAGGCACAATGCAAATTCCTCTTGCAAGGAACAGCTCAGGATACAAGGAAGTGGATCTTTAAAGTGGTAATATCATTTTAAAGACAGCAGTAGCTGAGCAGAAATTAATATTAAAGAGCCACACAGACTGCAAGGCTACATTTTACCCCTTCAGAAATATCAACTCTGATTGGTTCAGGACTTTTCTCTCAACGAATTGAAAACATTGGGATGTTCCACTTCAAATTACGTTTAAAAATACAGTAAACTTTAAAGAACCTTTCAGTGTACTTATAAACATTTCTTCACTGCTGTCGATGTGGCCCTAGAGTGGAAGAGCACGCATTCATTTCTGAGGAAACATTTGTTCTGGAGTTCAATTATTATTGCATTGTTTGCTCTGGGGTTATTTGAAAGCCTTTTGGCTGTGAGGAAGCTCAGAGGGGACATCCAAGATCTGAAAATCCCAGCACAAGCATTGCCAACGTTTTGGTTGCCAACGCACGATGCCAGTGAATCTTGTAAATGAACAGACAGAAGAATCGTGGAAATGATTTGGGACTTCAAACTAATCCCTTTCTTGGAACAAAGCAGCCTTTGTCACTCAGGAAGAATTTCTGTAGCACTCACCATATTTTGAAAAGCTCAAGGTTTGGTTGTGTTATTTATAATGCAGCTCCTTCCCAACTACTGTTCTTTTCAATCCAAATATCTCTTTAAACACCCAACTTCAGTGTCTAATTCCTAGAAAACTTTGAATATCTAGAAGAAGGAGGACAAAACTCTGTTCTTCATTAATAAAGGAGATGTTTTGTGGAGGCTGGGGGCTTGAGAAGAGTTTTGCTCCCATTAAATCCCTTCCACTTCAGGAGGGATCCACACAATGTGGGTGTGTTCAGGCTCTGCAGAGCCCTGTGCAGCCCTCAGATAACAAAATTCTTCCACCCAGACCTGTGAGAAACACCAGAGTGCAGGTGACATGGACACACCCTGATGCACGTGGAAAAAGGATTGCAGTTCCTCGAAAGTGAATTCAATCCTATTATTTTTTTAAGTAGGAATGCCCAGTGCCATTGTGAATAATAGTTGGGGTTATTCTGTTATGCTTTGATTTGCCCTGAAACAAACACGGATGTGGCACAAGTGAAAACCCTGGAGAAATAACAAACACTCTGGAGAAATAACAAATATTGTGGAGAAATTAAAAAAAAATTTTCTGGAGAAGTAACAAATGCTTGGGAGCCACTGAAGTGGCAGAATTCAGTATTAGTTTTATTCATCAGAATAGCTGCAATAAATATCTGAGCACTATTAACCTGTCACATTTGGAATGGAAATGTGTTCATTTTTATCTGTCCCTCTGTCATCCTGCTTTCTCTGTAGAAATTCTTATTTATTCTTTGCAGCCACGCTACTTTTTTAAAAAAGGTTATCAATAACAACAAGGTGTTATTTAAATTTTTTCATGAACCAATAAGGACAGAGATTTCCCTGGGAAAACTCCACAAATTGCTAGGAAGCTGAAGTTTTATTTTGCATTTCCACGTTGTAATTCAGCTCATGAACGTGGTGTGAGCCACAAAAGCAGGGAGGGGAGGAAACCTTCAGCTGAGCCAGGAGAACGATTCCTTCAGTGAGCAGCCTGAGAAATCTCATTTTCCTTATCAGCCCCGTGCTTTCCATTCCTGTTCCCAATGTGTGTGCCCAGGTGTGAACTGGACTTTTTCTGGAAGCTTCTTTCTCTTTCCATTTTGTGGGAGACTGGGAGGGGAGGCCGTTGCAAAGTTGCCGTTCTCTTGTTTATTTTCAGACGGAACACACTGAATTCCTCCAGCTCCCGTGTGCCTCCTGCTAAAACCAGCCCTGTAAATCCCCAACCTGCCCTCCTGCAGAAGAGGAGGTGGAATTTCCTTCTCATCACTGATGTTCTGTTGCGTTTTTCAGGTGATGGACTGTGCCATGCCCCTGATCGGGGAGCACCAGGCCGAAGACAGGCAGCACATCACCGAGTTAGTCGTAAGCAAAATGAACCAAATGTTGTCCAAAACTCCTATTCCATCTCCTCAGAGACCCACTGCCACTCAGCAGCCTCAGGTAGGACAAAATTAAATTAAAATTAAATTCAAATACAGCATCTTGGTCTAGCATTTTAAGCTCAGATTTTTCCTCCAAGAATTCGGACACCTGTGGAACCGCAAGGATTCGAGAACTTCCCAACACATTTTATCCGTTTGTTTTATTTCAATGAGATTGTCTCCAGATATCATCAAGAAGCTCAAGTGTTGCTCTGTTTCTACCTG
Source organism: Melanocharis versteri (assembly GCA_013397845.1). Classification (NCBI taxonomy): domain Eukaryota; kingdom Metazoa; phylum Chordata; class Aves; order Passeriformes; family Melanocharitidae; genus Melanocharis; species Melanocharis versteri. Next base: position 18,096 of record VZTG01007076.1, read on the forward strand.
TGGGTTCAGGGAATTACCAGGCTTTGTACTGTTTCCTTTCAGTTCCATATATAAAATATCATGGAAATTCGAAGCTCTATCGTAAAAAACCCTTGCCCTGAGGATGTCAGAAAGAATACTGAATAATTCTTGTTCTTGTCAGAAATGAATTACGTTATAATCTTTTTTAATCTGCTGCAATTCACGAAAATACCTTTGAAATCTAGGAAAATCCTGAAGTATGGTCAGCATGGTAGAAAATGTGGGTGAAAGGTTGCAAAGAGATGCATTTCACTTATTTTCTCTTGCTTGGCCTGACACTTAGTGCGGAGATGAAGAATTCTCCTGAATTCTTGCCACCAGCTGGCTTCCAGGAATCACCTTTGTGTTTCCATTTCCAAACTTACAAAACGTGGGGTTTATTGTACTGATCCTTTTAAAAACTTCAGGGAGTGTGGCGTTTTTGTAGAAGGCTCTGAGAACAGAGAAGTCCGGAGAGGCGTGGATTTGCTGGGTGGAATTTGGTGGGCAAGGAATTGGGTGGGTGTTTAAACAGAAACCAATAACAGGTGCTGACCTGGGGGGTCTGTACTTCATGAGGGATTATAAACCCTTATTTTTAGTGGTAGAGGAATGGTTTTAAACTGAAAGAGATTTAGATTAGACATCAGTTCTCCACGATGAGGGTGGTAAAGAGCGAGAACAGGTTGTGCAGAGAAGCTGTGAGTAAAATCCAATCCAATCCACCCTGCCCATGACCTGCTGAGGGTTTTGGTGTTGCCCTGGACCTCTGCACTCCACGGGGATCAGCTGAACACCAGGATCAGCCAAACTCTAAGCCAGGAATTACCGAGCCTAAACAGCTAAATACCAAGCTTAAATCAAGGATCTATTTTTGCTCCCAGCAGGCTCCACACCAGGTAAACAATTTGAGAACAATTTTGTGGCCTACCTCAGACAGACCAGTCCTTGAGGCAGAGTGACTAATTTGTTCTTCAAATATCTCATCGTGCTTTCAGATATAAAAATACCCCATCCCACATGAAAAAAAAAGAAGTGGTGTGGCTTCTATTTATGCTGCAGCCACTTGAAACTAAGCACAAAATTGTTTCAGCCACAGAACCACTTACAATGGAGAAGTTTCCATCCAACATGACTCAAGTCCATTGTAAAGGGCACTGAGAGAGAAAGAAGGGGAAAAAATAAATCACCTTGTGCCAAAATAGTTCTTTTCAGGTCCAGGAGATTATCCAGGTACTGAGATGAAGCAAAGAGTCAAATTTAGAGTTATCCAGTTATACAAGTCAACATAAATCAAAATTTAAATCGGTAACAGACATCACAGTCACAATAATAGATTCACATTTGATATTTCCCATTTTTGGGGAAAAAAATGTAAGGTCTTGGGTAGGTTTTCCTGGATTTTAGAGCAGCCAGGGGAGGAGGAGTGTTTACTGTTATTGCTGCCATCCAGAGGAACTGGCTGTTTGTTGGATGTAAATAAAGTTTCCAAGCATTCCCAAAGAAAAACTGCCTGCCTGAGTCCACAATGAAAACAGGGTCTAAGGAGCATTTTTAGGAGGTTCCTAAAATCCTCAGCCATTGCTGTTGCTCAGCATGTCCGTGGAAAGGTTTTTTTGCTCTTAAACCAGAGTTTGGGGTGAAAGCAGAGATAATAATCTGGGATGGGGGACTTCTGGTGGGTTCCTATTTAGTTTAGGTTGTTCCTGAAGGATTCAGGCCTTACTGATAGCAACAGGATGTTATTCCTCATTAATCTTCTTTTCCTTAGCCTATCCTTACATTATGGATTACAGTTGACCAAAAAAAACCCAGTGAAAACCAGAGATATCCCCTCAGAATATTTGCAGTACCTGTTACGTTTCCTCTCAGTTAATCAGACTCTTAAAATTGGCCTTTTTATACCCGTTTAGGGCAGGTAAAGGGGATCTGAATTTCTGCTGAAGATTCCACTTGCAAATACCCATTAACCTCCCCAGCTTTGGGGGAAAATCACGAAACAGATCTGTAGAATTTAAAGCAGAAAACTCCTTATGGGGAGTTAATTTTTAGCTGGGTTTTGCTAAGAGTAAAATCAACCTGTTAAAACAGAGCTGCCCCTTTCACTTTTGAACAGTCTCCTCCTTTTCTAATGTAAGAAATTATTTCCTATTCTTGAGAAACACTCAGTTCACCTGCAGGGCAGGGGGACACTGCCTGTTTCTACAGGTGACACAAAATGCAAAGCCAGTAATTTATCCCAAATCAACTCTGTGCATGTGTAGAAACCCAAGTACTGGAGATATCAAAGAGTAATTGCTGAGTTTTGCTACTTCTGCTTTTAAATGAGCAGCCTGTGGTCAATAATACAGCTCCACATGTGCCGAGTTCTGAATTGCTTTATTATCTGGGGGTTTTAAAAGTGGTTTTAATCTAGAACTGGGTGGACTGTACATAAAAATATAAATGCCCACAGCGGTCAGCCCCACTCCAATTAAGCACCCATCAGAAAACAAATGAATGATTGGGAAAATCAGCTTTTGTTTAGCACTGGGCAGCCAAGTCCTGCTGGGCATGGTTGGCCCTCTGAAGGCTGGCAAAGCTCTCCCTGACACCGAGCCAGAGGGAGCAAATCCCAGAGGGAAACCTCGGAGGGGCAGGGCCTGGGGTTGTTACACTCATTAAACCTGAGGGATCTGCGTGGGGAGAGCTTTTAAATCGATGTTTTGTACGTTACCTGTTTATTTATCTGCAAACGCTTGCCCGGACTCTGTAGAAAGTTGTGCTGGTGCACAGAGGTCAAAGCAGCTGGGCAGGAGGAGACCTGGACTCACAGAAATTCTGCCTGTTACGGTCAAAAAAATCCTTCAAAAAATGTTCCTCTTATTCAAAAACACGATAGCTTGTTTTACCCCAAACCATGCTGGAAATAGAACTTAATCTCGGAATACGATTTTAAAAGTTTTCCATAAACAAACCCGCTGTAGCTGCAGGCAATAAAATTGTGGAAATCTACATTTCCATGTTTTCTAACCTTTTTGACTACTTTTGGCAGATCTTTAGAGAAGCTCTTTTTGGAATTTTTCCTAAAAATCAAGAAAATAGGTTAAACTCCCCAGTGAATAACCAGTGGAACCATTCATCTCTGCCTCCACGTGTTGTAGGAAACCCCACTGCCCAAAGTTATGCTCTGGGTTTGCAGAGCGCTGCAGGAGGTGGCTCAGTTCTGCCTGGTTCAGGCTCTTTCCTGGACCAGCATTTGTGTTTAAAACAATAAAAATGGTCAAACATCCACTCCGAGCTGCCTGTCAGGTCCTGAGCTGAATTGTGCTGGGGTAAATTCTGCCGAGAAGATGACATTGTGTGTGAGAATCACCATAAAATGCAAATATTTACGGGCGTGTGAGCAGCTGAAGCTGAGGGAAATCCTGTTAGGAAAATGTTCATTCATCCTGTTGCATTATCCACCAAAGAATGAGGGATTTATTTCCTTGATGGAAGGAAAGAAGGAAGGAATTTGTGCTCCAGAGGCGCAATATCCGTGACATGGTGACGCCACAAAGAGCAGAGCATTCCCAGCTATATCCTGATTCTGTCTGGTGTCAAAGAAAGGAGTGGCCAGTGCTAATAAACCAATCATAAACCAATGTATTCTCCATTCCCTGACCCCTTATATGAGATAATTTATCCAGTTTTATTGTTCCATGCCCAGAGAGAAAATTGAACCTTATGTGGACATAGTGTAAATAACAAAAAATGTGAATTCCAGAGAGAAAAATCTCCCTATTCCTGGCTTTGCATAGGAGTAGTCACAACTCTATTACCTTCCATCTCTTGGATTTAGTGGGATTTTTTAAAGGAAACTACTTATGATGAGCAGCAATTCGCTTCCAATCACTGAAGTTTTTATGATGACCAGAAAATGCAGTTATTTGGTTTGATCTTAGCTGAAGGGAACACCTTGAATTGGGAAGGATCCCCTCATGGAGTTATATGGAAATGGAGAATTCAGCATTGGTCCCCTGTCCATAAAAGTCCTTTTAAATCGTAGTCCTTGGTAAGATAAATTACATTTCCTATTAAAATACTTACAGGGTTCTTGTGGGTGCCTTCCTAAATGTATTGGTAGAAAATCGAAACCCATCAAAAATCACAAAGAGCAAGGAAAAATATCACTGGGGCACAGAAATCACCCACCATGAAACACAGCAGCTTCCAAAGGTTATTTCAGTCAAAAGCCATTCTCGAAACTGTCATTTTTGCTGGAGGTGGTGCCCCCTTTACTGCAGTATTTTGGTTTTTTGCATCCCAGCGACACCTTGTGGATTCTCTTCTGGAATAAATGATTCGGGGATTTATCTATTATTTATTATCACAACATCTTACATCATATTCCATAAGCTGAATCACATTAAAAAAGGTATTTTCTATATATTTCATAAATCAGAAATTCTCCCTACTCAAAAATTTTTCATCATGTTATTATAATGCATTTCTTTAATTTTTTCTCATTATTTTAATATGGAAGATATTTTAATAGGCCACCTTAATGCATACGTATATAAATATATATATATACACACACACAATGTTTATCTATGTGTGCTTATTTTAATCAAAAGGGGTTTTTAAACTCTCAGGGTTTTTTATGTTAGTGAAAATACAAGAACAGCTGTTACTCTTTTAGATCCCAATATAAACACAGGGAATTAAGAAAAGCAGGAGAAAATAAACAACTAGGAGCCTGAGCTCACCACATCCTTGTAAAAGGCCACATTTGGGGCACAGTTCCTGCCAGGAAAATTTATTTATCACAAGGATAAAATGATGGGGTTTTTTTTTTTTCCTGCACTGAGGTTGTTTTGTCCACCTTTGAACACAACCCCTGCTCAGGGCAGGTTCTGCACGGAGGGACAGAGGCCACAGCAGAGGCAGGACTCAGCTGGAACTGCTGGATGAGGGATGTTCGTGTATTTAAAAAATCCCCATTTCATTAAAAAAGCTTGATTTATTTTAAACATTTAAACTCGACGTGCAGGTATTGAAACATAACAAAAACGCAAAGTTCATGCAGGAAAATAAACCCTAAAATATTCAATATCGATAAGGACACAACATGTAAATATTCGAGGGGGAATTTTACTAACAAAGTGATTGTGAAAGTGAAAATAATTGGTTTAAAATCCTTCCTGAGCTCCTGCACCAGCAGATGGAGTGAGAGCCAAGGGAGGTGCTCAGAGCTGGTTTGGAGTCTCCCCCTGAACAGAGGTGCCAGGTAAAAATCTGGGGATAAATCTCTGCACAAACACTCTGGGATTTGAGCTGTGAATGCATCCAGCACATGAGGGTGATTTAAGCAGAGCACTGACAATGGTTATCCTGCTCAGCTTGGTTCAATGTGCCAAGAAATAACCAAAAGTCCCTTCCCAGGGCCCTTCTGAAGGGATCTGATGGCCTTTAGATATAGAAGAATACACTAAAGGTCGTATATTAAAGGTTTAGGGCTATTTGGTCAAAATTTCTACTGTCATCAAAAGCAATTTGTCCAAATGAAATAAAGTTTTCTGGGTGTAGCCTGATTTTAATTTTTTTTTTTTAATTTAAATTTCTGAGTACTTGGTATCAAATGTTCATCACCAGCAGTGTACCTGGAAAAAGAAATGATTTCTGCAGACAGGCCAAGCAAAGCTTGGTAAAAGAAAGATTTGCTCAAAAAAGTACCACTAAAAGAGAATCCCAAAGGGAAAAGCCCCTGACAGGGTCAGGCTTCAGGTCCAGGAGGATTTGGATGATTCAGTTTTCTGTAGGATTCAGTTCTCCAGCTTTAGTGCTGATTTTTTAATTCAGAATTATTTAATTCAGAAAGCCACAAAGTGCTGGTAAAACTGAAAAACAAAGCAAGTATTCTACTTCATAGATACTTTTCCACCTTCATCCTAAACATAATAACATGAATGTTCTCTTTTTGTCTTCGTTCACACAACAAAATGATGCTTTTCTTAACCTTTTATTACCTCCTGCTGGATGATCTCCTGATCATCTCACAATCTGCCAGTGATATTGGGAATTTTGACATTCTACGGTCACTCACCTCGAGAAGAAACAAAATATTTGGGGTTTAAAGTAATCCTGAACCCAGGATGGAGCGGCCTGTCTGTTCTCCTGTGAGAAGCAGCTTTTTGGTCCCACAGGCATTTTTTGGGAGCTTCAGAAATTCTCCTCGTTCCATTCTAGAGCAAAGCCCATCCTTTTCCAGATCAGAGCCAGGGAAGCAGCGATCCCACGGTTACAGAGCAGGGAAAAGCTGCCACAGACACAAACAGGACAGGAGAGCCCAGGCTGGACCTCTCTGGTTTGTCTTAGTGCTGGAATTACTGTCATATATACCATCCTTTGGTTTTTTAGTTTATCTTTCATCTATTTTTACTCTCTGATCTTGTTTGTTTAAGCTGAATCTAACAGAAATATCTTTTTTTGGAGGCTTTTCCTTGGTGTCCCTTCCTTTCCCCGCCGTAGTGGGTGTTTCCTCTCTACTGGTTTTCTTTTTTTTTGTTATTTTTCCCCTGTCTCCACTTGACTTTTCTGTTTGATTTCTCTGACCTTTCAATCATACGCTGTTAAGCAGAGCTGGCTGGATTTTCTCCATGTTTAACTTGCAGGAATTCTGCCCCTCTCCCCAGAAATCCCTGCCATGGTTTATTTTCAATAAGGACCACGTGCTAAATGTGTGGCCAAACCTCTAATCAAGGAGAAGCACCAAGAGAAATGATGGGAGAATCCAAACCCAGAGCAGCTCATTTTCAACTGTTCTTGATTTGTCCATAGGAAAAAAAAATAATAATAAGCAACCCTCACACACAGACACACTTCCAACTCTGGAATGTGGGGATGGATTTCTGGAGCTGCCAGCAGAGCAAACTTGTCTTCAGCTGCTTCCAAATCCCTCTCCAGGATCTCTCAACTTCCAACAGAGATTTTTTCAGAGCTCAGAGCTCCTGTGGGTGGCTGTGGGTTGGAGCAGCACCACGAGGAGCAACAAGAGGAATCCCATGAGTGGTTGTTGTGTGTGGTTCTTGCCAGAGCCCTGAAATTCACTTTAATTTGGGGAGAGTTCAGGTGTCTGCGCCTCTTTTCTGGGTCCCCTCCCACTCCACGGCTCTGCGACCCTAAAAACACAAAGTGGGGGTTCTCAGGCTGGACTTGAGGCTGCTCCACCGTCTTTTTTTCCAAACTCTCTGATTTCCAAGGAGAAACTTCAGCTCTGAGTGGATCCAGTAATGATGGATCTCCGTGGCTCGAGGTGAAGTTCTGCACACCTAAAGCTCCTCATGGTCGTGCAAGGATCACTTGCCACCCCACAGTCCAAAATAGTCATAAAAATACCCTACTTTTTGTTAAAACTGGAGGAGCAGGCACAGCACAGAATCACCCAAAGCCCCTGGGCTCAGAGATCAAAACCTTCCCTACAGTTTCCACCCTCAGCACAGGATTTTGGCACTGTCAGTCCCACCTTATCCACTGGGAACACGGAGGTTCCTCTGAACACCGGGAAAGGTGAGAGGAAATTCACCTTGCCAACCACAGGCTGTTCTCCTGGATCTCCTGGACCTTTTCTCCTGCTTTTCCATGTCTTTGAGCCCTTCCCCTGCTCCAAACATCACACTCGGGGTCAGCACTCGGGGGAGCTCGCTGCTGTCCCGCACTCCGCGCTCTCTCCCTGCCTCTGGAGAATGATCTTGGCCCTGGCAAGAGCTGCCTGAAAGCTGCTGTGCCCCTGCGTGGATTCAATGTTCCCTGCTCCAAAAGCACGAGTGGAAATCTGGCTTCTTCCAGCAACAAAAGAGCTGAAGAAGAAATTTAAAAAGCCTCCTCACGCAGTGGAATTATTGCCTGGCTGTGGAAGGGAGCAGAAAGCTTCGACGGCTGATGGTAGTCCAGAAATTCATTTTCCCTAATAAGCCAACATCTTCTCTAGAAACCTCATCAGATTGAGAGGTGGGGTTATTTTTTGTTCAGCAGAATAGCAGCAAATAGGCCTGGAATAGACAGTGGGAGTTCAGCTGTTTCAGTATCTCAGGGATGGGAACAGCACTGAGTCCCTGCTCACCTTCCCTGAGCCACCTGCTCTGCTGGGAGCTGTCCCTGCCCAGCTGGAGGGTGGAAAAAAATTATTTCAAGGTCCCTTCCAACCTAAATTCTATGATCCTATGGTTTTTAAGACCGTGTGTAAAAATATTCAAGAAGGAAACTATTGTCTGGGAAGTAACTCGTTATCTAGCCATGGAAAACAGTCTATAACATCTAATTAGAATACTTTTTAATGTTTAAAAAACAAACAAAAAAAAGAGCCCTTTTCAGTGCATTTTTTTAAATACTATTCCAAGTAAAAATTGCATTGTTCAGCTTGTTTTCCACTCTGAGAATCATTTCCTACCCATTCAGGGGAAGACTCTAACAGGTTTTGCAGAGCTTCTTTGGAGAGTTGCTTGAGCAACAACAAGAGCTGCTCTAAATTTTTGAATATCTCAACTTCAACACGAAGAAACCCCAGGCTGGCTTTATTTTTGCTGGGCGTGTTTTCCACCCAGATTCCCTCAGTGCAGAAGGGCAAGGCTGGACAGTGACACTCCAAAAATGTGGAAAAAGCAGGAGAGAACTCTCATTTTGCTGCCTCCCTTCAACAGGCAACCGGAAGGGGGATTTTTTTAAGCTCCTATTTATGGGAATATAAAAAACAACAAATAGCAAAATCTTTGGAGTCCTATTCAGTGCCACACGATGGGGCAGATAAATCACCTGGAATAGGAACCAGCAGCCAGGAGAAATCCCAGCCACACGCACTGAACACGGAATGGATAAAGCAGGAAGCAATAAGTTACTGAAAAGTTTTGTATTTTCGGATGCTCCACTTCAGGATCTCACTGCTTTGCTAAATTATGCAGCGTGTGCTTACTGCAGCCCAGTTTTATTCAGTTTATACACATTTCTTCTTGGTTTGCATTGTCCTTTGGCTTGGTTTTTGCCCCCAGTTTCTCTTTATAAAACTCATTTATTTTACGGAACTGAGCAGACAGATTCTTGCAAAGGCTGCACGGAGTTGTGATGAGATTCTGGGGTTTTCACTGCACAAATCTTTCCCATGAGATGTCAGTTACTGAGTGAGCTCTGTCTTTGTGACAGATTTATGTCATTAGTCCAAAATTTCTTATTTTATTATTTTTTAAACTCCACTGAGCAATTTCATTCTTTCTTTAGGATATTTTGGCCCTACAGTGTTCCAGCTCTGTATCATCTGCAGGTTTTAGTTGCACACACCTACTTTTTTGTGTCAATTAATTAATTAATAATCTACTCAAGTTCTGCATCCCACTAATGACCTTCCCAGTAGTTTTTCTTCAATAACTGCTTTCTTCCTCAGCAGCCCCTTCCTTACCCTCAATGTAGTATTAGTGCTTCACTTTCTCCAGTGTAACTCAGCCATTCCCAATTTTTAGAGAGACCTGGTGTGGAATTCTGCATTTCATGAGTCAGCTGGATTTCATTTCTGAGATGAAGAAAGTTTTATTTTTACCTGCACTTCATTTTCAGCTTTTACCTCACCTGCCATCTTGCCCTTGCTCCTGTGTTTATCATAATCTACAACACTTCAAACATTCATTTACTGTTTACTCTGCACTTAAACTCTCTCGATGACCTCTCTCCTTAGCAATCACATTTTTCCTCAGTTCTCCTGTTACTTAAGTCTTTTACTATTGACTCCTGTTCCTTTATGAGCTCTAACTCAGCTCATATTTTGGCAACTCTCGATTGATCCCTCTCCTTCTTGACCTGAAAAACATGGCTTTCCCCTCAAATATTGAAATACCTATGAAAAGCTCCTGTCCTTGCATTACAAAGAAAACCAAACGAGACCCAAAAACAACTCTACGTGCTCCAACTACAGTTCACAAAGTCTTCAACCTCAGCCAAATCAAAATCAATTTTTGCTGGGACTCTGTTTAGCATCTCTTTTGCCCAAGGGCTATTTCCCTGCCAAGTTGCTGCTTTTGCTCTCACCCATTTCAACATTCTTCAGACTGTTCAAAATTCAAGGGTACGTGAATCCAATCTGCATTTATACAAAGGTAGAAAAAGAAGTAATGCCCTTATCAAAGTCTAATACAACTTATTTGAAGAATAAACAGCTTTTTCCGCCAGTTCTACCCCTAAAATTGTGAGGAGACAGTTTCAGGTAAGTGTGGAAAGGAAGGAAGTGCTGCAGGGACATCTAGAGATATTTATATTCCTGATAAATAGTGAAGCTTGTGCTCTGGCTGTAATTAGCCAATATTCCTAAAGGTCGTTATGCAGCCAAATCCTCACTTTTTCTACCCAGAGCTGAGAAGTCCCTGGAGTGGATTTGCAGCATTCATATGGCTTGGAGGCTTCCCCAACTGAAGCTGCATTTTTTGGGGCAGTTATATAAGCAGCAAACCCCCTTTGAGCAGGAGAGCTCCTTTAGGCAGCCCTGCAGAATGTTCCTGTCAACATCAGCAACCTCTGGTCCTTGGGAATTTGGGTGGGATATGAAATTTGTGTTTGAAAATGAAAAGCAAAAGGGCTCCTCCTGCCTTCAGCCACCACACCTCACTCAGGCAATCCTGAACCATCCCAAACAGCTCCTGCAGCACTGATCCTGCTCTAAACCATCCCAAACACATTCCTGTAGCACTGATCCTGCTCTAAACCATCCCAAACA
>VZTG01007076.1:28855-53300 GCA_013397845.1 Melanocharis versteri
TCTGCAGCACTGATCCTGCTCTAAACCATCCCAAACACGCTCTGCAGCACTGATCCTGCTCTAAACCATCCCACACTCCTGTACCACTGATCCTGCTCTAAACCATCCCAAACAGCTCCTGTACCACTGATCCTGCTCTAAACCATCCCAAACACTCTCCTGCAGCACTGATCCTGCTCTAAACCATCTCAAACAGCTCCTGCAGCACTGATCCTGCTCTAAACCATCCCAAACACACTCTCCTGCAGCACTGATCCTGCTCTAAACCATCCCAAACACACTCCTGTACCACTGATCCTTCTCTTCAGCCCTGAGCATCCACCTGAGGACCTGTGCAGGATAAAATCCTGCATTTCACCCTTGATCCCTGCAGCGTTTAAACCAAGCACCTTTGCAGATCAGAGCTGCAGCACAGGAAAACGTGTTTGTGCTGGAAGGAGGTGGTGGGAGGGTGAACTTCTAGGCTGGGCATCAGAGGAGAACAGAAAATCAGCAAGAGGGGTGAATCCATCTGCAGGACAGGTCTGGTCCAGCAGCTCTGCTCAGAGAGGAGTGAGCAGCTGCTCTGGCAGCTCCTCGCAGAGGTGAGAAGAGCCTGCAGTTCATTTGCCAACTGGTGTTTCAGAAGGAGCCTGGATTTTATTAAAGGTCTTGGCTCAGGGCAGCAAACGAGGCTGGTTCAAAGCCTGTCTTTAATAGCAAGTATCAAGGTTTCTGACTGTCTGAAAGAAAGGCTCTTGAAAAGGGCTGCGTTACTACAGACCATTGAAAAACCATGAGTAAGATTCCTCAATTAGGAATGTAATGCTAATTAGACTTTTTGGGTCAGCCTGGGTGGGTTGGCTAATTAGCCAAAGTAATATACCCATGTGATTGGCCTGGAGTGTGGGTGAGGTTCCTGGAAGCACCAGGTGATAGCTGGTGAAAAAAAAAATAATAATAAAAAAAAGGATGTGTGGGTGGTAAAATCAGGACAGCTGCAGTCGGTGACTGGAGAGGGGGAAATACACCTTCAACAGAAAATGCACGAAGGCTCAAAACTCTCAGGAGAGCCGAGGGAAGGATTACCGAGCTCCTATACTGTTTATTGAAAGCTTGGTTTAGGATAAAATCATTTCTTTGAGAGATGAGAGATATGCAGATTGCGTAAGGGCTGCTGTTGTCGTGTCAAGTCAGGGCAGTGGTGTGATAAAACCTGAGACATTTCAGTGCAAGAACAAATGGCAGATTTGCTCCAGCCTCGGGGCACGGGGCAGACAGGGGCCCTGCAGATGTTGCTCTAACATTATTAAAGTAGATGTGAATTTAAACTGCCAGCCTGTGTTTCTAGCTAAAACATGAGTTTTACCTATGTGGTGTTTTGTTTGAGAGGAAAAAATAAGACTCACATCCTCCCTGGCCACCCCGTGCCACTGCAGAGAGCCCTTGGGAAGGGAAGGGAGCCTAGCACGTGCTAATCGCATAATTCCAATTATAAAATACTCTGGGTGCTTTCTGACAGAGTCACACGGTGTGTTTGGGCCTCCAGAAAGAAACTCTTGGAGTTCTCACAGTCCCAAATCGTGGTGGTTTCCCTCCCAGAGCTGTGTGCAGGTCCCACTGTTCTCAGAGCAGAGCGAGGGGTGCCAGGAGCATCCCAGCTCTGGGATGGGGCAGCAGCTGCTCCTCCAGGGCAGCTTTTCAACTTCCCACTCCGGGCTAATTTCCTCGGTCTCCGAGGAGCTCCTGATGCAAATGCAGGGAGCACATTATCCACAGTGGGTACCACAAACACTCAGGGTGCCAGGGGAGCCCAGCAGCTCCTGCACGAGGCTCTGAAAATCACAGCAAGGAGGGAAACAGAAAGAGAGGACTCCGAGCCACACTAAAGCACTGTGGTGTTTTCTGGTGGCTTTGTCTTTCCTTACAAAATTTTCTTATTTTCTACATATCCTCGTCCCTTTAGTGATGCTCAGCAGGAGCTGTGTAACTGGGTCAGGTAAATCAAGGAGCAGAGGTTGTGTGGATCGTTTTTACTCCTCGTTTGGTCTCCTGCAGGTTGGTGACGCTGAATAATGAGAGTTTCAGAGCTGCCCTGTGTCCTTTTATTTATGCAGCTAAAGCAGACAGAGCAATTTGCAGCAGCTGCATGCACTGGAGAGTTGTTGTGCCGTTCGGAACTCTGACAGCTGCATTGCTGGGCAGGAATTCAGAGCACTAGGAGCAAGATTTACTCTGTAAATAAAGCACTAGGAGCGAGATCAAATACAAATCTATCAGAAAAAAAACCCCAGTAAGCTCTGCAAGAAACACGTTTAATTGATTTTGCATTTGCTCTTTCATAAATTCTGCATTTTTTTTTCTTCTTGACAGATGGCAATTTGATTTCTGGATCCTAAAAAAAAAATCCTAAGCTATTAATTTAATGTCTTTCACGTTTCAAAATATTAGAGATGGGCCTGAGACAAAGTTTGGATTCAAATACTCCTGTTCCCAGAGCGTGCTCTGCTCCAAGGTTTTGGTTCAGGCCCATCTTTTCCTTTCACAAGCATCCATGTGAAAAGGATGCTGCCAAACAAACCTCCTGTTTTGAAAAGTGAAGTATTACATGTGTTTCTAATAACATGTCAGATGGAGAAGCACGAAGTCATTTCAATAATTTTTATTATTTGTCTGTGGTTTTTGCTTTCTTCTTTCATTTTGCTTAGCAAAACAGTGAAGCTGGAGCAGCCCTTCTCCTTCCCCACTCACAGCCAGCAAATCAAAGTGAAACTCTCACTGGCCAAACTCCTGCTGTGCAAACGCTTCTGGATACAAGTGAACATAGTTAAAAATAAATTATTTCTTAAATGACACAAAGGTATCTGTTGAAATCCGTTTCCTATTCAGTCTGTCCTGAAAAAAAAAAAAAAAGAGAAAGCAGGAGCATTGAGATAAAAAAAAAAAAAAATATATTCCTAGTGCTGGGAACTGAGGATAAAGTCCTTCCCCAGATGGAGGTAAGGGTTGGGAAGGCACTCCCTGCATCCTGATCACATGCTGCAAAGGGAAAGCAGTTTTTCTAAGAGCTCAGCTTTGGACTAGCCCAGGATTCATATATCATGTCAGGCAGCAACTAAATTAAAAAACGGTATCTGGAATAAATTTAAAGTATATGTTCAGCCCCATCAATAACGAGTTTTCTAATGAAAATATAGACAAATTAGTGGAAAACTGGAACCAAGCTACTCTAATTTTATTTTTTTTTTCTCTTCTGTTTTCAAATGTATTTTCCAGAGTGGATCACTAAAGGAGCCAGAGCCAAACAAAATCCCACCTCAGCGACCACCACCTCAAGGTTGTTTACAGTACATTCTCGACTGTAATGGCGTTGCAGTAGGACCAAAACAAGTCCAGGCTACTTAGATAATTGAGACCAAAAGCGAGGGTTAAAGCAAAATTGAAAAGAAAAAGAAAAAAAAACACAAATTGAAAGCAAAGAAACAAACAATCTTAATGCAAGCATCCCAGTTTCGTTCAATTTGCCATTGTTTCAGTGCTGCCCTGGACTGTGTTTTTTCTATGCAGTGTCAACTCTCCCGTCTGGTTGTTTCCTTGTTCCTGTCTGTGCGTGTAATGCTTTCCAACCTTCCTCTGTAAAACTTGTGATTGCAGGGCTGCTGTCAACAGTGTACAAAGAATGTGCCTCTCTAGAGCCCAGTGCCACTGTACATCCTGGATGGTTAGGCAGTATTTTTGGAGTGCTCGATATCGTTCAGTAAAACCCCCCGAGGTGCAAACCCCCGTCCCTTTGCTTACTCTGTGAGTGTGTGCACACTGTACTCATAGCCTTTATTTTTCTGTGCGTGTGCATGACCGATAGGTAGGTGATCCAGATATATTTTTCAAAGTCTAGATTAGGGTTTGCTAGTGAGGCTTTTGATTTATAATTTTATAAAGTTTATGAGCCTTTGAGTTCTACTTATACGCGAGTGGAAGTCTGCTATTTCGGTGACTCCATGAAATGCAGTTCTTCCCAAGGAATATTTAAAATATCTTCTATTTTACATACTGGTATTCATATTTTTAGTAATTCTGCATTAAATTATTAGCTACAAAGCTATGTAAATGGGCCACCTATGTGCAATATCTCAGTGAAAGTGTGAGTATTTACTGTATCCTATTTCAATTAAGTAGTACCTTTTGTTGTCATTCTGAATTAGTAATCTATGGAGATTTTTAATGAAAACCAATGCAAATACTTTCAAAAAAAAATCTTATACTTACCTAAGATTTAAATCCCAGGTTATTTGGTGAGAAGTACCTCAAGGACTGTTAAACTTCCTGTAAGAGCTCATTTCATTGCAAATACTGAGAAGTGAGGGGATGGCAGACCAAGGTACCTTTAACCAGCTGAGGATCCTGGGTTAGAAAATGCAAGACAAAAAATGTCAGCGGTTTTCTTTACCAACTCAGGTCTCCTATTTTACACCTACAAGTATCCAGAGAGCTGTAAAGAAAGTCCAGTCCCGACGTTATCCACATAAATAGGGTTTGCAAGAACTGCTTGACATCAAACATGCACAAGGACTTGAGGTGCCTGACAACTGCTAGATTTTCCTGTAGGTAAATTCTTTGTGATTTTTACATCAGCGATTTCTGATGTGACTTTGTGAGAGCTCCACAGGCAGGCAGTTAATCTGGTGTGAGCAATCTAGCCTAGAATCACAAGCTGCACACTGCTGGCATACCAGAAAGCTTAGTTGCAAGCGAGCCACAAAACTGTAATTTTCATCTCGAATCTGTACAAAGATGAGTAGTGGCCATTAGTTTAGTGCAAACAATTATGTTTAAAGGGAAAACAGCCTGATGTTCTCCGTCTGTTTTCCCTACAAACACTGGAAAAAGTTATCAGTGAGTCTCATCATTCTTAGTGTTTCTTTTATTTGTACGAGCTGGCTGGTAAGATGAGAATTAAGGTATGCATTATTAGCTATTTAAATGTTTGTGGTAAGTGCTACTGTTTACTACCTATCAGTAAAGTACATGAATATTTTGCTTTAGTGATCAGCATTTGTCTGGGTCAGTGATCATTCCAACGATGGCATTGGCTATTTTGTTCTCTATCAAGGAAATTCCACCTAGAAATCAGGTTCACAAATCCTTTCCTCCAGACACCCTAAAAGCGAACAAACCACACTGCCCTGGGGTGGAGAACTGAATCTGATGACTGATTTTCCTTTCAAGCAGTTGGTATTTTTTTGCATGGAGTAGTGCCAGTATTCACAAGTGCTTTTCACACGACATTTGTGCGTTGTGTGTGTGCGGAAGAGCTGGGTGTCTCAGACAGGATTCCAGCCTGTTCCCTGGGAAGGATTCGCAGGGGCACACACAATTCCTACATCCCACAGCCAAGAACCAAGCCAAGATGTCTCTCTGCATGTCAGCATGCTTAGGTGCAATATTGTGGGTAACAGGGAACAGATGTTTTACAGTGTAGGCTTAATGTTCAGTTCTGTTGAGTTCTTTTTGGTAAAAGTTTCTTTTCATGATTGTTGCCTTTTGTACAACCCAGCTGCAAGAAAGTGAGCAAACGCTGGAAATGTGACAGCAGTATATCTTTTATGTGAAATCTCTTGTACAGCTTAATGTGCAATAAAAGAAAGTTATATCTGTCTTCAGTGTAAAGTTTCTGGCATTCAAGCCTGTACGTACAAGTGGGGGAAAGAAACCTTTCTGGTTTTCAATATTGAGTGAAAGGAGACTAATCAGAAAATGCTCCTTATTAAGATGTTGCAAGACCATGTTATCACCTTCAAATATTTCCTACAAAAGGGGTTCAAATTAATAAACAATGAAGGCACATTCCTTAACATTCAGTACGTGCTATTTATCTTTCTGCACCACAACACACTGCTACAAATGTGTTAAAACCCACTGAGGCATTAGCACATGCTGTCCTCACTCACACACACTGGAACCTCGTGTAGCAAGGGGAAAGTTAACTGTAAAAGCAATTTAAAAACAAACAAAAATCATGCATTGCAGCAGTACATCCAGATATGAAGGGTTTCTTTTAGAGACCTGAGGAGATTAAGTGTTTTACTTGCAGTAAATATCTATGCAAGAGAAAAAATTCCCAGATATCCAGAAGGTCTAGCTCGGTTGTGTTCTGTGATATTTACCACAGCTCTTATCCTGAGTGAAGCATTATACAAACAAATACTCAGAATTTCCTCCCATCCTTTCTTCCCCAAAGTGCATTTCAGAGTTAAAATTCAGTTATAACAACCATCAGTCCAGAAAACCCCAGTCAGACCTGGGAGCTGAGATAAAAGCAGCAAGCCCTGATGTCTGGCACAGCTTTATTTCAGCCAGAAAGCAGAAAAAAACCCCACAGGATGATGCTGTAGCACCTTTCAGCCGTGGATTTCACAGCCTGAGTCTCTCCTGCACGTTGCAGTTTCACACTCCACGCAGTAGTTTGCCAGTAAAGTGCCTTCTCAGGGAAAGATCATCCTGGTAAAGAATTAGTTGTGACTTTCTTGTGTTTCTTTTAATGTTCTTGACATATCTCACTAAGGGGTTAAGTAAGTTATGAAAATACTTTCAATTAGCCAGAAAATTTCAGCATGAAGTTGTTTTACTGCTGTAAGAGTGAATCTAAGAGGAATATTACAGAAATGATTTTAAGACTTTGGAGGAAGAAAACTGCAATAACTACACGGAAAATAGTGAATGTCTTGCTGAAATAGATATTACTGCTGTGTTCAGTTATCTCCCAGCCTCTCCTTGACTTGGGCCAGAACTATTCTGGGTGTAACTCCATTGATTTGGTTTGAAGTCAGTACCTGGGATAAATTGGGTGCTATTTAGCAATTTTAAGGCTGGTTCATGGGGGCTCCAAGCAAGCTCCTAATGTACCAAGTGTGAATTTTACTATTGCCTCGATGCAAGCCCGTGCGAGTAGACTTTTACCTCCAAAGTAGCGTTAATCACATTGGAGAGGATGCTTTTAAAGTGTTGGATATGCAGTCTAAATAAGGCCTCTTTGCAACGATAACATGATGAAGTTTCTCTTGTGCTGAACCTAGGGGGCCCAGTGCAACCCCAAGGAATGCAATCCCAAAGCCAGGAGCCATTGCAGCCCCAGCGCGTGTTCCCCGCGGGGCAGGCAGCAAAGCCCGCAGCCTCGCAGCCCCAGCGCCCGCCCGGACCCACCACCCAGCAGCCACGGCCCCAGGCCCAAGGTCCTCCCAGCTCCAGGTTATCAAAGGAAGCAGAGCCACAGCCACAGCCCCAGCCAGAGCCACAGCCTGCGCCGCAGCAGAAGCCGCAGTCGCATCCGCAGCTTAAGTAAGAGTCGCTTTATCCGTTGTTCTTCTTCTTCTCTCCTCGCGGCACAGCTTTTGTGTGGCTGGGGTTTGGGGGGTTGGTCTAATGCACAGGAAGGAATGCACGTGTTGTTCCCAAGTTTAAAGTGAGGTTAAATAGTTGGAAAAGCTTAATCTGTGGTAATGGAGTAAGGTGAACCACTGTCGTTAGTGCTGTCCTAAGCGCTGCACAAAATTTCAGCTGCCAGTTGTGCGATTTCTGCCCCAGCCAGGTCTGAAAAAGCATCATCTTGCTTGTCTTTGTTTCCTCCTTTTGGTGCCACTGACTCACGGGCTGGGTGTGCTGTCAGCCTGCCCTCCAAGAGGAAGTTTGATCTCGTTCAACTTTTAACCTTGCAGTCACTGAGACAACAGATTCCGTTTCCAAAGGCACAATCCAGGCTGGATAACGTTGGACAGTGGCTGCCAAATTGGTTCTTTATGCTGCCCTTGGCTGTGCAGTGCCACAAGCCCTGCCCAGACAAGGCTGCACAAAACTCAAAAAAAAAAAAAAAAAAAGGGTTGTCCCACTTCTGGAAGATTCCTTCCTGATTTACCTGGTTGTCCCACTTCTGGAAGATTCCTTCCTGATTTACCTGGTTGTCCCACTTCTGGAAGATTCCTTCCCGATTTACCTGGTTTTCCCACTTCTGGAAGATTCCTTACTGATTTACCTGCACCCAGTAAGGAACAGGGAAAGGTCCCCCCTCAGAGCTCAAACCCCCCAACAGAAAGCCCAGGGAAGGCACCAGCAGAGGTTTGCAGCTTTCCAGCCCAGCAGCCCTGACACAACCATTGCCAGGAGAATCTCAGGCACATCTCCTTAGTCTGGTATGTACAAAGACCTGCATGGAGTCTTTGTCTCCTCCAAGGAACACAGATCCCCTTGTTCCCCCCACTCCTGTGCTAACACGGGTGGGAAACAACCCTGGGTCCTCCCCTGAGCCCAGTTCAGTGCCAAAGATGTGCTGGATGACAAATTGTGCAAAGAGGACAATATTTCCCTTGCCTCCCTGGGACAGTGTATTTCTTTATTCCATTTTATAATCATAAACCTCAAATTGATTCATCCATCATTTAACTACACATAGAGAATAAAGAGGTGGATTTTTTTTTAAGCAAGATGGAAACTAGTTTATAGTTTGAAACTTAACTTGACAACTTCTGATGTTGAAGAAAAGCAGCTAAGAACAGTTACAGAAGGACTCTGCCACATGCTGCTTCCCAGCTTTCTCCCTTTAGCTCTTTGTTCCTATCTAGATTCATTTTTCTCTTCTTCAAATGGAAGAGTCTCTCTTTAAAACAAAATAACAAAGGAGAAATTAAAGTTTTTAAGATGCAAGCTGTAATAAGAGCAGCTTTTCCAACTTTCAGAAGCAGTTTTAGGTGCACACCAAGGCTCAGATCTCCTGCCTGTAGGATTAACTCTATTTGCATGTGTATGCTTTGTATTCACCCACATGCTGTTGCCCAACCTGTATGTACATGTTATTAATCTGTGAATAAATATTTAATTAGGCTACTTATTGTGTTACTAATCAAGTCAAGTGCTGCTTCCCACCCTCCCTCTTTCAGTGAGTACAAACAAACATTTATCAGTCTATTCTCATTAGCACAACTATAATTTATGAAAAACCTAAAACGCCTGCAGCACTGTTTGCTGTACATTATTAGTTTAGAAGGAGAGAAGCTGCAAACCATGAGGAGTCTGAGACAACCTGAATAAGGAAAGTGCTCCAGTTTTACTAGAGCCAAAACTGAAATCTATCATACTGAGATAAAAAGGAAACCAGGTAACTCGTTTTACCAACGTAGGGATGTCTCTGTGAAAAGCTGATAACTCATTAATGTGTTTCAATCCAAGCCTATTTTTTAGATGTTATTTTATCTGAGAAGTCACGAGTTAAAGTTTTAAACTCTAGCTAGTTTCCTTCTTGTTTTCCTTGTAATGTTTTTCATGTTCTTGGGAACTTACACAGAAGTTACATGATAGCACCAAGAATGGAGTAGCATTCCCAGGCACTGCTTATAGAAAAGATATAGCTGATTTGAGGTATTTTTTTGAGAATGTAAAATGTCTTTAAGCCTCTAAGGATCTAATATTCATTACATATAGACAGAGGGAGAGCACATTACAATTTAGGATTCAAACTCTTGTAAAATACCTGACTTTTCTCTGTGCACAACTCTTTGCAGCCTTACCAAAACACCATTATTAATCATCCCTGCAGGGTTGTGATTGGGATTTAGTGGGCAGGCCCACGTTTTCCTCAAGCTCTAATTTACATCACCCAATTCAGATCTGTAGAAAGAAAACAAAACACCGGTGTGTTCCTTGAAAGAAGTATTATCCATCCTCAAGTCTTGCTCTCAAGTCAGGGTGCAGGAGGAAGGTGCTGTGTGGGACATAACTGTGTGGGACATAACTGTGTGGGACATAACTCTTTTGCTGGTGGTGAAAGCCCGTTTTTGTCCACGTAAGAGGGACAATTTCCCCTCTTCTCACCACTGATCCAAGTGCTCGGGGGGGTGGAGGCTGGGGGACAGCGTGACCATGCAGAACCCGTTGTGTTTGTGTCTTGCAGCAAGTCGCAGTCCTTGACCAACGCCTTCAGCTTCACAGAGTCCTCCTTCTTCCGGTCATCCGTGAATGAAGACGAGGCCAAAGCCGAGACCATCCGGAACTTGAGGAAATCCTTTGCTAGTCTGTTTTCTGATTAGCCAGCTTCACGTCCGCCCGATAGAGTCCGACACCGCATGTCTTGTCCCATAGGTTTTGTTCTCCCTGTGCCAGTACCCTTCTCTACTGTGCTCACTGTTGTACCAAGCAATATGTTAAACCTCCAGAAACACAAAGAAATAGCAGGACTTTGGTGAGATCCCATCCAGGAACATGTAAAAACGTCTGGGAAGAAGGAAGGGTCCCATTGCTCCCACAGAATGTCTGATTCTAAGGTCCTTATCCATTGTAATTTTGTGGCCTTACTGTGACTGAAGTATATAATCCTATTTGAGACTCCTTTGTAGAATTGTGTTAATAAAGCATTGGGGAATGGGTTTCTCCTGGCTTTGCCCGTTTCCAATGCGTTGCAATGCATGTGTATTTCGTGTGTAACTGTTTTGTACTGCAGAAGTAGAGTCTTGACTTGTTCTTGCCTCCCAGATCCGGGAGGCCATTCACACTGACATTCTTGTCAAGCCACATAAATAATGTGAGCAATTGAAGCAGTTTCTTCCTCCTTATCCAATCCTTCCATCAGCTGGTTGTAGACTTCTGATGTATTGCTGGGAGTTATCAGTACACTAAATGTCATAAATAGAGTGTATATGTACTACTGTATCTCCATATGTCTATTTAAAGGATTTATTTCCAAATTGTAACCATAACTGGGTTTAGTTGCAAAGAATATGCATGACGTTACCCTTATTTTTGTGAACACCTTCTAATAAATGTAAAGTCCCATGCCTGATTTAAAAAAAATGTCTTCTACAAAGCTTGTTTTGACATCAATATATATTGTCTATTTTGACTGATATCAAGAGGGTAGCTTTATGATTATAAAATATTTGGACACAAACTACAGCTGTAAGAAAATAAACTATCACAATGAACTCCTTTGTTGAATCAGCATTATAAAAAACCCCTATAAATTGTAGGAATCACATTTACATTTTCTACTGAGTTATGTCTTTTAAACATATTTCTCTGACTTGTGCAAACAGAATTGATCCCAGATTTTGAGGCGGTAGCAGCAGTTTTTAACAAAAGTTATCTGAACAAACTGAAGGGCATTCGTAATCTCTAAACTATCCATTTCCAAACGATTTTCACGTCATTCTGAATTTCTTATCATGAATTATATG
Organism: Melanocharis versteri; assembly: GCA_013397845.1. NCBI lineage: Eukaryota > Metazoa > Chordata > Aves > Passeriformes > Melanocharitidae > Melanocharis > Melanocharis versteri. The sequence continues at coordinate 40,051 of VZTG01007076.1, forward strand.
CAATCCTTGCCAGGAAACAGTGCTAACAGAGGAAACAAGAGAAAAATAACTGTAATATTAACGTGGCTGAGGGAGAGAAAGAGCAACACCGTGGTCACTTAAAAACCCGCTGGGATTTGTAGTGGGTTTGTAGAGACACCTCTGTTTGCCTCAGAAATGTTAGCTCTTGGAGATGTGGTGGTTTCTGGAGCCTGGGTAAATCACCAGCACCTTTTGATGGCACAAATCCTTCCAGCAGCCCTGGATTCCTCTGGGTGCAGAGCCCGGGAGGTTGGCAGTGAAGAGTGGGAATTTTAATGTGCAGAGGTGCCAGAGCTGAGCTCACCCCGGTGGCTCTGTTTGTCAGCAGGCTCGGTCAATAATCTCAGCACACATTTTTCCTGGAAAGTGGGCAGGTCCAGGTCCCCCAGGAAGCACAGCTGCGCCTTGTGGGACTGACCACAAGGACTGGCCTGGGATCCTGCCTAGAACTAGGCCTTAGGTTAAGACCAGAATGAATTTCTGGGTGGGTTTGCGCTGCAGCGATAGAAATGTTGACTCGCTGCCGTCTGTGAGATGGAATCTCAGCCCCTCATCTCTGGAACAGCCCTTGGAGAAGCTCTCTGACTGACAATTCTCTTTTCTTTCAGGAGGAGTGCGCTGTGGACAGAAGCCTGTAGCTTAGCTCACGAACTCTGTGACAAAACAGAATGCTGGAACTGTTTTTATTAGTTATTAGTTCACAAATATCAGCTAGACTTTGATTTTTTTAAGCTTTGTCCCCTTCCTGCCCCTCACTGGATTGAAACACCCTCCACGAGGCTGCAACAACAACCTTGAGCACTTGGAGGGCCTTTCATGTCTGAGAAGCGCTTTACTTTTAGATTAGAAAGATTAATCAAAGTTGCTAACGCAAATTAATTACTGCTACAGAGAAAGCCTAGTAATTGTGCATAGTTTGGCACGGTTCATGATTAGTGCATGCCTGGTTTCAGCAATATTTAGTACAATATGAATTACAGGTACTTCATTAGTCCAGGCCCCAGATTTCGACTCGAGGCAAAGTTTCTTGCTCATATAAAAATTCCCTCCCACCTCTTCCTGGGAGAAAACGGGTTTCACTACAGCCTTTGTTTTACCATCTGGAAGACAAAAAAGAAAGAAAGGGGAGGGGGAAAAGAAAAAAAAAAGCCAGGGGGATGATGCAATCCAAGGTGCCTGGTGTTTCCTCCCACGCAGTGCGCGGAACACGCTGCCTCCCCGCAGCGCCAGCGTGCCAAGGAGCGTCACACACAAGCTGCTGCACGCTCCCCTCCCCGGGCTCTGCCTCTTGGCTAAGGCATTTCAATCCGCAGCACACCTCCGGAATAGAACCAGGGGGAAAAAAACAAAAAAAAAGAGTTTTCACGGAGGGCTGTTCAAGTTTTGATTGCCTGTTTCGCCTCGAATCTCGAAGGGGTTGTGGTTCGACTTCGTGCGTGAGGCTTGAGCGCCCAGTTATCCCATGGGATGGTGTGGAGGGAATTCCAGTGGGAATTTGGGGGTCTTGGTGGTTCATCTGTGTGAGCCCCAGCCTGGGAGCAATGTCCTGTCCCTCACTTGCACCTTTCCATGCACAGGCAGCTCAGGGTGCCACAGGTTTCTGTGCACAGCACTCCATCTTTGTTCATCTTTCGCTTAAAAATCAGGGAAAAGCTACAAGAAAGCTGTAAGATAAATAAAGCTAGAATAAAAAAGTATAAAAGCTACAAGATCTTCTAATCAAGTTTAGTCTTGAGATTGAGATGGAGCCGTTTTCTGACCATTAGGCCTGAAGCCAATTTGAAACGCTGAAGCAGATTTCAAGAGATTGCAATTATGGTCGAAGTGACTAATCCAGCTTTGAAACAACCACTGACTCTCCAGTAAAAATTAGTTAAAATAGCACTGAGGTACTTTGTAAACATCTTGTGTACTTTGCATACTTCCTACCTCACAAAAACAAAGCCCCTTCTCCGAGCCAGCGCTGGCTCAATGAACGGATCACGTACAGGGAAGCTCCTATTTATGAAATTGGGAAAGGCCCTGCAGTTGTCTGGGCACTGACGAGGCTCCTGCCACTAAATTTCCTGTTGTGCATCAACAGCAGCTTCCAGCAGGGCTGGATGTGTCAGGAACCAGGATCCACAGGGCTGAGATGGGATCTGTGGGAGGCCTGGGCAGGAGGGACAGGGGCGTCCCAAAGGGCACAAATTGCCAGCGGTTGGGACTGAGTTTCCTTTTCTGTCTGGACACTCAGCTGTCTCATCCTTTGTGACACACAATCCCAGAAGATCCTGAGCTGGAAGGGACCCACGGGGATCATCCAGTCCAATTCCTGGCCAGGACACCCCAACAATCCCACCCAAGCATTGTCCAAACTCTCCTGGAGCTCTGGCAGCCTCGGGGCCGTGCCCGTTCCCTGGGGAGCCTGGGCAGTGCCCAGCACCCTCTGGGGGAAGAATTCTTTCCTAATATCCAACCCAAACCTCTGCAGCCATTCCCTGGGTCCTGTTCCTGGTCACTTTTCCAGCATGGACTCAGAAACAATTTAATTGTGCTCTGCCTTTCTGCTCCCCCTGGCAAAGCAAAGCTGTTCAACAAGGCAGCGCTGCAAAGAGAAAGAGCCATTTGTGAATTTTGATCCCCAGCAGAGTTTATTTTTCCACACCAAAAGTAGCCAGGAGTGATTGTTGACTCAGAGAAATGTGAGACACATCATCTAAACTGTCACACGTGTCACCATAAATGGATGTAAGTTCTGAGTGACAATACCTGTCTCCAACAGGGAAATGCTTTTTGTTAGACATGCACCTCTAAACAAGCCAAAATTTTTAGGATGTTTCTTAAAATCTCGTATCAAAAGATTCAAACTAGGTACCTAAAATTAGTGATTCATTTTCCAAATGCATATTCAGTTATGCAAATAAGCAGCCAAATTTGCAAAATCCCATCAGTTTCTCTAATTCCTCCTCTTTTTTAAGGAAGAACATTCCGCCTCGAGATGATACTTTACATCAAGTTTCACAAAACAGTGATTTACTCTTCTGTAGCTAAATTATTGCAGCTCAAAAATTAACTCGAGATTAAGAAAGATAATAAAATTAAACTTTTTTTAAAAGAGAAAGAATTCAAATAATATTTTAAGTATCAAGGCAGTTCTGTAGATTTAAAATAAGCCAAGAAGAATGACAGAAACAACATCCTCCTGTTGCAAATTAAGTTTGCTTTTTTTCACTAGGAATGAATTTTTGGTAAAAAATCATGCAGATTTATAAAGCACCTACGCTGGCAATACAGAAGAACTGTTGTCTCTCCAGATGAGAAAGAAAAGAAACAAGTAGTGCATGTGGGCTGGGATTTAACTATTTTTTATTTTGGGAGCTACCTCTGAGAAGTCTGTTGCAAGTGTTTGAGTGACAGGCACTTTTCAGAGGTGATGTAGTGAAAGGACTTAAAATTACCCAGCTGGATCTGCTCCATCACTGACAGAATGTCTGCAGTGCTGAAGAAGCTCTGGATAGTGCTGAAATTAAAATTAATGAGTGCTGTGCTTCATTAGTGTGCCCCCTTAAAGAGGGGGTTTCATTTTCCTGTCACTCACAACAGTCAAGGGGATGCCCCAAAGAATTTGTGTGGATTAGCAGTATTTTTTTTAAGGATAAGCAAGATGCTGATGCTTCTTTTCCCTGCCCCTCAGGTATTTTACATCAAATTCTGACACTGAAATCTCCTTTTGTGGGGACTGGAGATACTGGGCAAAACTTCTTCAGGTAATCCAAGTGTGAGAGAAGGAGACATTTATTTAATCCACACCTGCTGTAATAAAATGTGAACATCTCACAGCCTCTCTCCTAAAATGCTTCTTCCCCTGAAATCAGGAGTGGTTTGAACACACAGAGAAAGCAGAGGGGGCAAAGCATCCTCACTCTGAGTGCAGGAGCCGTGAGCCAGCCCCTCTGCCAGGGCTGCTGCAGCTGGAGAGCTGCTGAACACATCTCTGCAGCTGGGGATGATGGAAATCCTCCAGATGGGCGCCTAAAACTTAAAAAAAGTCAGGATTTCTATCCTGACTCTCTCTACCATCACTGAATCCTTCATATTTCAGGCTGCTCCAAGCCCAACTCCTGCTTTTTCCCCCGTTTCCCTTTCTTTGCACCCCGCGTGCCACGAGAACTTTTCGGCGTGTTTTCCCCACACACAATTATTTTTTTGCCTTCGGTCCCAAACTCCAGCGGCCTCGTGAAGTCAGGAACAGGATGTGCCACACAAACACGGCCACTGGAATTCAGCGTGCAAACAAGCGCTGCTGCCAGGGTGACACATCAGCTCCCGGTCCACGGGAGATTTGCCTCACACAATAGATCCACCAAACAGCTCCGAGGGCCAGATTTTCAGCTTAAGAGAAAGGAAATGTTCCTTTCCTCCCCTCTCCTCGTGGGGAAATGGAAATTAGTCACTCCCTGCCCACCAGCTGAACCAGGGCTAATTGCTGCCTAGCAGTGATGGTAATTTGGAGCTGTGCTGAGCTGTTGTGCTTGTCCTGGTGACAATTTCAATGAATTAGCTGGCAGTGAGGGCTGGAGGCTTCACCTCCCGGCTCCTGGGGAACAGGAGGTGTTTCCACACGGCATGGATTCCACCTCTGCTGTTGTTCCCAGCCAAACACTCATTTTTAACCCTCCTGGAAATGGGAGTTGCTGTCTGCGTCCACAGAAAGGGGTCTGCTCGTCACCTGATGGGGCTGTAGCAGATTTGGGTACATGCAGGAGACCTGTAATTTAAAGTCCTCTGCCCCACCTGCTGTGGGAATGCCTCTGAACTAGGATCAAGGAAGCGTTCTTATTCTTATTCTTATTTAGATGGTTTTTGTCTGTTTGCAAGTCATGACTGAATCTATTAAAAAAGCTGCAAGGCTCCTTTCAGACGCACAGCGTCTCAATCCCTTCTCCCCTCAAACCGAGGTTCACTTCCAGGTGAGCACCACACTGCAATAAATACTCCTTTGCTCAGCTTTGTTCTAGGGTACATTTCTGAAGACATTAGCATTCTTCACACCTTTTTTTACTAGAAAGGGAAAGCATTTGTGTTGACTCCGGGCCACGGGGAGCTGATGTAATTTCATGGCAAGAAGACTCCTGCTGCCCTTAAGAATGTCAGTACAAGTTCTGAACTGACTTACCCTCCTCTGGAATAATTATGCATTCCACTCTGGCACATTTGATCATGCAATTCTCCTGCTTTGTAGATTACATGTCTCGAGGAGGTACAAAAGGGAAGAGCAAAGGCTGGTTTATTTCTATGCGTGCACCTAAAAAAATTATATACACACACACACACACCTCAAGTGGGACTTTTAAATGTAAAATTATGTGAGAATTTACAGACTGCTTTAATATGTACATTAAATACAGGCATCCTTTCATGCAGCAAGGAGGTGCAAGCATCTCTTGGGAGGAACACAGCGAGCAGGGGGAAAATACATTGTTAAATTACCATTGAACAAGCTGCGACTTGCTCAGGTTAAACAGCCCACCCTCAAACTGCAAAAAAGCCAAATTTTGCCCTCAGCAACTTCTGAAAAGCAAGCTGCCTTCAGTGGATTTCTGTGAATTTAACTGTCTAGAGTCTCCAGCCACATCAGAATCCGTCTCCCTGATCTGGGAGATAGCAGAGCCCAGCCTAGGAAGTCTTTGGAGAAGAGACCACTTGGCAAACCCACACAGCATTAAAAGGGAGCACAGGATGCAGCTGGGCTGAGAGCTGGGATGGGATGGGATGGGGTGGGATGGGATGGGATGGGATGNGAATGCCTCTGAACTAGGATCAAGGAAGCGTTCTTATTCTTATTCTTATTTAGATGGTTTTTGTCTGTTTGCAAGTCATGACTGAATCTATTAAAAAAGCTGCAAGGCTCCTTTCAGACGCACAGCGTCTCAATCCCTTCTCCCCTCAAACCGAGGTTCACTTCCAGGTGAGCACCACACTGCAATAAATACTCCTTTGCTCAGCTTTGTTCTAGGGTACATTTCTGAAGACATTAGCATTCTTCACACCTTTTTTTACTAGAAAGGGAAAGCATTTGTGTTGACTCCGGGCCACGGGGAGCTGATGTAATTTCATGGCAAGAAGGCTCCCGCTGCCCTTAAGAATGTCAGTACAAGTTCTGAACTGACTTACCCTCCTCTGGAATAATTATGCATTCCACTCTGGCACATTTGATCATGCAATTCTCCTGCTTTGTAGATTACATGTCTCGAGGAGGTACAAAAGGGAAGAGCAAAGGCTGGTTTATTTCTATGCGTGCACCTAAAAAAATTATATACACACACACACACACCTCAAGTGGGACTTTAAAATGTAAAATTATGTGAGAATTTACAGACTGCTTTAATATGTACATTAAATACAGGCATCCTTTCATGCAGCAAGGAGGTGCAAGCATCTCTTGGGAGGAACACAGCGAGCAGGGGGAAAATACATTGTTAAATTACCATTGAACAAGCTGCGACTTGCTCAGGTTAAACAGCCCACCCTCAAACTGCAAAAAAGCCAAATTTTGCCCTCAGCAACTTCTGAAAAGCAAGCTGCCTTCAGTGGATTTCTGTGAATTTAACTGTCTAGAGTCTCCAGCCACATCAGAATCCGTCTCCCTGATCTGGGAGATAGCAGAGCCCAGCCTAGGAAGTCTTTGGAGAAGAGACCACTTGGCAAACCCACACAGCATTAAAAGGGAGCACAGGATGCAGCTGGGCTGAGAGCTGGGATGGGATGGGATGGGNAAATGAAAAGAAAACCCAACAAACTGGAGGCTTAATTGGCCTCAGTTCTCTTTACAAATAGCAGAGAATAAAAGCTGACTGAATTCAATCTGAATTCAGTTCTGAAAAATGGCGACTAAAATAAAATTATGCCCAAGGACTACAGAGCAGGTCAGTTTTTAGACTAAAGACATAAAAATAAGTCCTACCTAGTGATACATAAAGAACTTAAATGTTTCATTTTTAACTCTCCTGGAACATGAATTCTACTCTTTAAAAGTTCTACCCTGTTCTGCAAAACACAAAGCTTTTTTTTTCCAAAAAAAATATTCCTATAGACTGGTCAGTGATGCTGAGGTGCAAAGTCCCTGCGTGTTCTTGTGGGATGAAGGTGGGACATGGGTGATGTGCATGGAAAATCTAAAAATATTACAAAAAACACACAAATGTCTTCAATTCTCATCTAATTCTGAGGTTCAGATAAACCAACAAGTCCACAGCAGGAGAGGGGATAATTCGGGCTCCTGTACCTGTATTTGTATCTGAATTTCCGTGTTTAAAACTCGCAGATTTAAAACCAAAAGTCAGATTTGCTTTGAGTGGCTCAGATTTATGATGGGGGCAGCACGCAGTTTATATTCACAAAACACAGCTCTTCCTTATTTTTCAGCTTATTCTTCCAATTAACACACTAAAGACCTCATTAATGAACATTAAAAAAAGGCCAAAATTTCCATTAAACCGAAAAATAGAGTGTTGAGCTGTTAGCAGTGATGGGTTTTGTGCTCCCTCACACAAATGGCTAACTGAGAATGCGTGGCAAGTTCAAGCTTGAAATGAATTTTTTTTTAAGCCACCAGTACATAACACTAAACACGATTTAATAATGGAAAGACTGGCACAAGCTGAAAGGAATATCATCAAGTAGGCAAGGTATGCTTGTGACTTATTATAAAACAGTTAAATTGAGTCGGAACCATAATCCAGATTCTTTACATAATTATGGCAGGAGGGTGTGGAAGAAGGAATATCAATTATTTTTTAAGCTGGAGCGCTTCTAAAGTAAAACAAGCAATACATTGATCTCCCATTTCCCTCAGATCTCTTGAAAATGTAATTTTTCATTTACATTGATGTTACAGCCAATTTAAAATCCAGCTTAACATTTGGCTAGCACCGAGTTTATTTTTTTTTTCTTTTTTATGCAGAAATTAGAACCATTTTTATCACAATTCTCACCAGGTCAAGCTTAACATTCTTAGGACAGTTTCTCCTCTCCTTAATCAAGCTGATCACAAAGTAAATGAAGCAGCATTGCTGGTCCTCATTCCACGGGCAACAAAACTTTACTAACTTAGTGACACACAGAAATTACTTAATTAAAATGATACAGTCTGATGTTGTGGACAGAATTAGAGAAGCGACTGAAAACGGAGAATCTGTGGTTTTACTCTCAGCTAAATCTTTAATCATTTCTGCCACAATTAAAAACCAGATCACTTTTAGCTGTTTGCAGCAGCGCTGTTAACAATCACGCACACATCCAAATATCAGAATGGTTTTCCATGCTTGGAAGTGCTTTTTCTGTGGATTTCTGTGGATTTCTGTGGATTTCTGCACGGCAGAACACCGGCATTTCCTTCAGCCTTTCAAGATTTTAAACTTTTATTCCTGGCGAGCGGGGCTGGGGAGCCAAGGCGCGTTTGGCACACGCCGGGTTGGGTCTGGGGAACGGAGAGCCCTTCTGGGAGCGATTGGAACAAGAGGTGTGGCTGCGATTACCCGCAGATCTTCCGCTGATAAAGGCAGGCTTGCATCAGCTCCTGGCTCCGCTGCCGGGGTGACTCAGCAATCCGGAGGAATTTATTCCCATCTGCTTTCCGCCTGCGAGATGCGAACCCTTGGCCGATGCTTTCTCCCAAAATCCCCCGAAGCGCACAAGCCGGGGGTGTTCCAGCTCTCTCCGCAGCCTTTATCCCCCTCCAAGTCCCCGGTGCCGTCCCAATCCAGGTGTTCGCTCGGCGGCAGCAGCTGGAATTCGGTGTGCAGGGCTCAGCAGCTGCTCCCCGCTGAGTTACGGGCTCAGCGCTGCGAGTCAGAGCAGCACAGCGCAGGAAACTCTAAAGCTCCAATCTGGGACCAAAATGGAATTGGGAGAGCAAATATCCCTGGTAATTCTGGTGGTTCATTAGTCCTTTTTATTTTTTTTTTTTTCCCTCTGTGGTTTTGGCGTTCTCAGAAAATCCCAGAGTTTTGTCCGTTCTGTAGAAGTCCGAAGAGAAAAGTAGAACACCTCAGAAAATTCTCATTAAGCAGGAGTCTTTGTTTTGGGTACTACACCGAAGCNGCTGCCAAAATTTCTTCTGAAACGGGATTGTAGTTGTGCAAGTTGTGGAAAATGAATGCTTCTGTTCCTCTCCTCATGAGAAAGACTGGTGAAAAGGGAGTATTTGTGGGTATTTGGGTTTGGTCTTCACAGAACTGGTCAGTTGGTGTTAGAAATAGCAGATTCAGGAAAATTTACGCCTGTTCCTGGTCTGCCATGGAGCACAGGAGTTCAGACCAAACTTCAGGCACTTCATACCCGAACCTGGCCTTTGCCCACATTTCTGCCTCAGCTCTGAGTGCAGCTCAGGCTGGCAATTCTGTTCCCAAATCTAAGCCCCCTCTGACTAAAACCGAGCCTTATTTCCATTCTGTCCCTGCTTTCTAATATTTCAATCACTTCCTCGAGCCCTGACAGGAAGCAATAGCAGTCTGTGCAGACTTCACCGAGACATCACAAGACCTGAATTTCATCATCAGACTGTGACAGGGAAAGTTGTGACACAGCAGACACTTCCTCTGGGCTGGGGGGGGTTTAAACAGTGGCCTCCAAGAACTGGAAAAATCTAAAAGTTCCATTTCCAGTTAGCCTCGTTCTTAGAAGAGGACTCTGAAAAATCCTGAGAGATTACAAACATGTGGGAATGAATCTGACATGGACGAGAAAAAAAACCCATTCATTTAAACCAATCAATCTTTGTCACTTATTATGCAGTGTTCCAGAAAGCCTGCTCATTCTCCTGAAATAGGAATTGCATTTTCTAGGTTGTATTCATGAAGTTTAGGAGTGACTTTAAAACCAATTTTGAAGCCTGCCCATTTCCCTCGCATGGAGATCAGTAATTCTGGGAAAGGTGATGAAATGCTGATGAAGTCAAGAGCAATTTTTGTGCCCAGTTTGCACAATGCAGCTCCAAAATACAATCCATCATCTAATCTAGAAAACAGCTTCGTGCCAGCTGTGGTTTTCAGCATCCAAAGTGATTTAACAGCACAACTGATCAAAACCTCAGTTTTCACTGAGCTCCTGACACCCTCACAAAAGGCCAAGTGGTTTTCTGCTTGTTTAGNGTGGTTCATTAGTCCTTTTTATTTTTTTTTTTTTCCCTCTGTGATTTTGGCGTTCTCAGAAAATCCCAGAGTTTTGTCCGTTCTGTAGAAGTCCGAAGAGAAAAGTAGAACACCTCAGAAAATTCTCATTAAGCAGGAGTCTTTGTTTTGGGTACTACACCGAAGCACCATGGTTAACAAAATTAACGATGTCAAATAGTTAATTAAAATAGTAAAAGATCTTTTAATTTTGTTATCCTCTCCTATTGCCATTAGAGGTGGAATACTGAATTATATTGACCATCAGATGGACCCAGCAGGAGAATTCTGGGGGGTTTTTTCTTCTTCCCTCTAAGCAACGAGTTTGCCTCCATCACTTGAAGCCAGCACAAATTAAAATAATAAATAAAATAAAATAATAAGTAAANCTCTGACTAAAACCGAGCCTTATTTCCATTCTGTCCCTGCTTTCTAATATTTCAATCACTTCCTCGAGCCCTGACAGGAAGCAATAACAGTCTGTGCAGACTTCACCGAGACATCACAAGACCTGACTTTCATCATCAGACTGTGACAGGGAAAGTTGTGACACAGCAGACACTTCCTCTGGGCTGGGGGGGGTTTAAACAGTGGCCTCCAAGAACTGGAAAAATCTAAAAGTTCCATTTCCAGTTAGCCTCGTTCTTAGAAGAGGACTCTGAAAAATCCTGAGAGATTACAAACATGTGGGAATAAATCTGACATGGACGAGAAAAAAAACCCATTCATTTAAACCAATCAATCTTTGTCACTTATTATGCAGTGTTCCAGAAAGCCTGCTCATTCTCCTGAAATAGGAATTGCATTTTCTAGGTTGTATTCATGAAGTTTAGGAGTGACTTTAAAACCAATTTTGAAGCCTGCCCATTTCCCTCGCATGGAGATCAGTAATTCTGGGAAAGGTGATGAAATGCTGATGAAGTCAAGAGCAATTTTTGTGCCCAGTTTGCACAATGCAGCTCCAAAATACAATCCATCATCTAATCTAGAAAACAGCTTCGTGCCAGCTGTGGTTTTCAGCATCCAAAGTGATTTAACAGCACAACTGATCAAAACCTCAGTTTTCACTGAGCTCCTGACACCCTCACAAAAGGCCAAGTGGTTTTCTGCTTGTTTAGCTGATCTCGCTGCAGCAGCGTTGAAAGCGGTTTTGCAACAATTAAACTAATTTATGTCCATTTTGGAGGAGTTGGTCACTATTTTGGAGCAGAGTGGGCTTTGAGGAGAGTGGCTTACTCTGTGAAATATTGGCACTCAGTCTGCTGCTCAGGCAAACATTTTCTATTCATAAAATCCAAACCCAATGCATTCACAAGCCAACTGAACTTTCATATCAATGAAGGCTAAAAATCCTGTGAGTGCTGTAAGGAGGATTGGAGCCAGAAAAGGCCATGATGTTGCTAAATGGATTGGTGTCCAGCACAGGGATTATTTATGTTTTAAACAAATGGAAGCGTGGGTCAGTCTGTGCATTAATATTTCAAAAGGTGTACTCATAACGCAGGGAATACCCATTTCCCAAATGCAAACACTGCGTTCTGTAATTTTCAAGATCCAGGGAAAATTTCAGGACCACAGAGGACCCAAAAGACAGAAACCTCCTTTGTGATTACCTCTCTTCTCTAATTATTTTGCCAAAAACTCCTGAACTGAGCAGCTCCGCTGTACAGGAAAAGTGGCAGTGACGTGAGCAGCACACCAGAACTCATTTATTCATTCTGTTGTGAAGGACACAAATCTCAGGGACCAAACATTGGTCAACAGAGATCCAGGGGCTCTGGGACCCTCCCAAGAGAAGCCCTGGAGGGCAGGTGAGCCCTGAGGGATGTGGGGACACTTGAACTGGATCCCTCTGCATCCTCATCCAGGAGAACAGCACAGAGCCCCAGGTCTGAGCAACCCCCTCCTGCTCCTGGAGAGGATTTCCCTAAAATAGGTTCAAAAATAAATAAAAGATCAGTACGAGGTGCTGTCTGAGCAATGAAATGTGTTTCAGCCTTATGTATAAATGTTTCCAGTTCTGTGCGTCTTAGCCCAAAACTTCCTTTTTGATCCCCAAGAGAAAGGACAGCTCACATCAGCCTCCCAGTGCACACAATATTTGTGATCCATCTGTGCCTGCACTCAGCGACCTGGCTTATTTCTCACTCCAGCACATCAGCTTTTGAAACAGTGTACAGAACATATGTGCCAAAAATTCACTTCAGCACTAAAGGCGCACCCCGTCCCTCCCCCAAAGCAGGTTTGGTCAGCATGGGTTTTCCAAGCCTATTGCCATTTCTCGCTGGAGATAGATACTCTGTGACTCTCCTTGGCTGCTGGCTCCTGATATTCACACAATTACCACGGATTTGGAAAGGAAAACTCACAGTGAAAATTTCTGTACAAACACCGAATCACAATATAATAAAAAAAGCAAAGGGAAGAGAAAGGAGTAGGGTATATGAACGAACTTGTCTGCTGGCCTATGCCTCCTGCAATGCACAGAGCTCCTGGAAGCAGTGCTGCTGGTGTAGAATTCATGATTTGTCACTCCCTCCCCAGCTGTTGCAGCCACCCCACCGCTGGCTGGGCTCTTGGGAATGCATCCCTCACGTGTTCCAAGTTCCGGGCACTTCCATTAATCACCAAACTCCCAGGCATCTCACCAGCCCAACAAGTGCCACCACACCCAGCCCCACCAACGTCAGGCAAACATCTCTCACAATCGGCGTGATGCAAGCAGCAGGGAGATCAATTTTATTGATTTTGAGATGGCTACTCACTAATTCATTTGTAATTATTTGTAAGAGTTCCCCACCTAGGTTTTGGATTTGAACTTGTGTTATCTGTTAGAGAGACTGCTTATTACCATGCCAAAATATTACAGGAAAGTGAAATAAGTGCTTTTTAGAAGATCAGCACGGTGGATACACGAAACAAATATCGGCAGGGCAGCTTTCAGTTCTCTTTCGGTTTTAAAACAAAGCTTCCCCTGAGTTAATACCGCGGCGGTGGCTGCTGTTAATTTCTTTCCCGAAGCTGGGTTTCAGGGCCGAAAGGCGAGGCCGCAGCTCAGTTTGGGCGGAGGGATCGGTT
>VZTG01007076.1:54460-68810 GCA_013397845.1 Melanocharis versteri
CCCACCCCGCATCCCGCCCCCATCCCGCCCTGCATCCCTCCAATCCCACTGCCCAGAGCCACGGGGACATCTCAGGTTATCCCAGAGTCACACAGCCACAAACTCGTGCTACTGCTTGTTCCAAACTCACTTCATGTTAAGAGCCCCAGTGCTGTTAAAACTGAAAGAATGATCAAATTCAAACACAATTAATCATTTCCTCATTTTTCCTCTTTTGTTAGGCTCAGATTGGGCAGCCTTAGCTTGGAAACTTCCGTGTGCACACAATAAGAAATCATATAAAAAGGGTTTGCAAAAAGAGGAAATAATAAGTAACAGAGAATGGGCTACAAATAACTGAGTGACCTACAAAAATATTGCCAAATCATGCACCGTGTCTTACCTTCAAATTCCTTCTGAAAATGATCGCATTATTTTGAAAGCCTGCTGTAAAGGGAAAACCTTAGGTAGAACTCTAAATTAAAAAAAAAAAAAATACACCCATCCAATTAAAAATTGCACGTTCAGTTCTTTGGCTGAGCAGACACACACCACATTTCACTTTCTTTATTGCAGCTGCAGGAAGGAGAATTTTGGGGCTGTTCCTCCGGCCCTGACCCAAGTGCACCTCGGTGCCAATTCCCCCTGCTCACAACAGGGAGATGGAAGGGAAACGAGGGAACAGGAAAAGAGAAACAGGGATTGGGGTTTTTTCCACCCATAGGCTCTGAAACAGATCTTGGCCACACTACCTATAGGAAAGTTACAACTGCAGTTAAACTCAGAACTTTGGAGCATCCCAGCTAAAAGGAACAAACCCCATTTTTATAACTTTTTCCCCTGCAGTTTTGTCCACAGATTCTGCAGTCCCTGCTTTAAAAGGATAAACACCTTCGGCTCTGAGCCTTGTGTTGAGGGAATAACTCCCCCTTGGGATGCACGACAACTCAGATGTGGCAGGGCAGGCCTGGGATTATCTTCTACACACCCAGAAATATTCCTGCCAACACTGACACGTTGTGCTGATTTATTTTTGTGTGTTTTCAAATGCCACTGCAGCACTGCTCGTCAGGGACTGGGCTTAAACTGTGAGTACCTCAGTAATGCACATTTTGTGTTTCAACTGAAGATCCACATTTGGGTTCTTTTGGGCATATAGAGCTTAAATGTCACCATGCTTCCCTTTCTAAAACTGAGTTATAGCTGCGTACATATCGCAATAAAATATTTTTGTCTTCCACGTGTCTGAAAAAGAGCATAATGCAGCCAATCCCATCACTGATGTAGAAATGGTTTGCTCTGTCCTGAAGAGCTCAAATGCCTGTTTTCTGTGCTTCAAAAAACACTGGGGTGTCAGGAAACTCACATGGAATTTGCAGCACAAACCAGCAACCACCAGTGCTGAAAAGAATAAAATAGTAGGATCCGTTTCTAATATTTTCCCCCGAAAAGTTCCTATGAAAAATTAAGATGTAAATATTTGATTTCGAGCTCTGGCATTCCTTGCCCTGCTCCCTTTAAACAGGAGTTAAAGCGACCAGCAGGAGCTGAAAGGCAGTTTGATCTTTGTTACATTGGGACTCCGGAATCCCAGCAACCCTTTTACAAGGCATCGTAATTGTTTGTACTTGCAAAACTGGATTAAGAAATCACTGCTATTCTTAAAACCCATTTATCACATACATACAAAAGTCAGCACATTTCCACTCGGAGCGCAGCCCCAGCCAACCAGAGAGAGTTCCCGTGTTCCGCCCACGCTCGTTCTCTCATCCTCCCCTTCCCCAGAGCAATCCTGCCCTCGGCCACTCCGGTGTGGAAAGGGCCCCCCCGTGCCCCAGCAGGGCACACCTGCCCCAGGCTGGCCCCGTGCCCCTCACCTGGGCCCTGCTGGCACTGCCACCGTGCCCAGCTGCCCCGGCGTGGTGGCCAAAACACCGAAATTGGGAGCCCTGAACAAAGGCGGCGAGGGTCTGGAAGGATTCCGAGGTGTGCAAGGCACGAGTTCTCTTCTGTTCCAAAGGCACTGGGTAACTGAGATCAGGGGAAAAAATGAGGTTCTATAGGGGGTGTCGTTGGACTTCTGGAATTTTGAAGTTTGGGGCTTCACTGAGCTTTTCAAAGTTTCGTCAAGCACGTTTTCCTGTTATTTAAATCCGTTTGGTCTTTGACTGAAGCTTAATTTAAAAAACATGTCTTTTGAGCTGAGTGCAAGCCTGACTAATTCTGTTGTAAACGCTGCTGAAGATGAACAAAACTAACGCTATAATTGAACAAAAAATCCTGAAAAGGCCTCGTGCCTGCAGAACAGCCACTCTCAGGCTACTGCCCGAGCTGTGAGAGCTCAGCTCTTGTTTTGTCAACTCAAAATCAACATTCATCCTGCTAAAATCTGTACCAGATATAGGGCAACAGAATGACAGAATCCAGAAGCTGCAGTTCCTCTACTCATCTGTTTTCTCTTTCTGTCCCTTTTTTATATGTTTGGCTCCTCTGTTTCCCTTTCCCAATGAAGTGTCCTTGTTTGGATTTCATCCTTCCAGCCCTTTCCTGATTCACTCTCCCTTACAGCACAAACCAAGTCCTTTAGCACTTTTATCTCTGTCGTGTTGCTTTCCAAAGGACTTCTGGGTGGTCTCAGTGGCAGCTGGGCCATTCCTTCCCCACTCTCCAGGGAAAAGGAGGAAAAAATACCATGGAGATTGTCCTTGCTTCTCACCTCAACCCCTGTGTCCTTCTCCCATGCAAGAAAAGGATTCTTGGGAACCAAATCAGAGCAGCAGTTCCGTAAATTCTGGTGAATTCTCTGTTTCACACTTCCAGAAACATCCAGTGGGTATTCCCAGCCTATTCCTTGTGTTAGAATTTCTGTTACTGACATTTAATAAGCAGTATTATAACTTGGGAACCAAAGTTGCAGGAAACAACATTTTTATTTGTTATTTTCAGTTCAGGGGTGTCTGTTTTCCAGACATACTCTGCCCGTTAGCAAGATGTTTTCCACAGGCACTCACAGCACTCTCTATTTTAAATTTCTTGCTACCTGTGGTCTATGGCAAGTTGAGAATTGAGACGTCCACAGTTCCCTTCCTCCTCAAATGTTTGCATTCCACCCTTCTTTCCTCTCTCTATATGATCTCCCTGAACAAGAATAGTCATTCTAGAGTCCCCTTGTCCACGAAAAAAGGCATTTTCTCAAATGCAACGTGGTGGGTTGTTCTGCCCCTCTTGCTGGCCAGGGCTGCTGTGCAGCCTTACCTACATCCCACCACTGCCAGAGAAGGAAGCGGATTTTTTTCCCCTCTTGGCAACTCCTGGGGAGGTTCACTATTGTGTTCTGGGAGTCCTCGTTCTCCAAGGCTATTGTGAAAAGTGTAGTAAACAGAACTTTCGGCATCAGGATGCAAGGAACAGGATCCAAGGCTGGAAATATTTGCCAAGAGTGGATGTGACCGCTGCCCCATTCAGCGGGGATGGTACAACAGTTCATCCCAGCTGCTGCTTTTAGCACATTCCGTAACCAGGGGGACAAAGGTGGCAATTACTGACGAGCCAGGCTGCACAAAACAGCACCAGGATGTACAAAAAATTTCCTTCCCATCAGGCAAGGGAAGAATGGATCTCAATTCCAGGCCGTGGCTGCGGGCTGCGTTTGTGTCAGCAGATTTCCACGAACTGTTGTGGAGCCCCACGATTACGGCAACGGAGCTGATGACAACTGAGAATTTGGCCCCTGGATTGAAGCTGAAATGCTCAGAGAATTCCAATTAATTTCTCTGCTGTTTGGCAGAGCCTGTGATGTCAGGCGGGCCAAATGGTTCGCGTTTATAGAAAACCAGATAAGGAGCAGAAAGTAGAGAACCTGAATGTCCAGGAAGCTGAGATTAAATACAGAGTTTTACGGAATTAAGCTATAGAGCAGAAGTAGTATTGCATACTGAATACATTAAAATATTTTATGGTAAATAAATTAAAAATAATAAATATTATAAAACAAATAAAATAAATAACATACTGTGAACAGCTATGGAGTGAAGTGTTCTGTGTTTAGTTTAATATGGGGATAGTGATTTTCTCTCTTGTCGATTCTGGAAGGAATGAAAGAAATGTGCAAGGGAAAGAAACACTCGATCATAAATTTAATGTTTAGGGAAAGATTACAGGGATTTTACTAATCAATAAATCATTCAGCATAGAGGGAAGAATGGATGAAAGCAGCTCCAGATGAAGGCAGAGAATTGCTTGGTACCACGAATCTTCAACATTCAGGCACATAAAGACAGAAAAGGTTTGATCTGATTCGATCCCAATCATTGGACCTTTACCTTCTCTGGGTCCCTCCAAGTCCCTGGTGTCTACAGCTCATAACGAAGCTGCAAATTGCTTTTAATTTCTTCCAGCCCAGCTGCCCACACACTATTAATTACCCTTAGGTTGTACCAACAGTCCTCCAGCGGCCTTTGCAATGTAGAAGCCCATTTAAATTGCAAAGCAATTCAGAAAACATCGCCTGTTTTCACAAACATTTCATCACTTCTCATATCACTGTTAATTGGATCATTGTTAATTGGATTCTTTGGTGGTGTTGAAACCAAACCTAAAGAAGCTGCTTGCCACGTCTGTGAGGCCATTCTGGCACAAAACAGAGCCCTGCATCAATCAAAACCTTTCTGATCGTGCAAAGGCTCTGTGCAGAAAGATGCCAGGGTCTTTTCTCGGTTTTAACACTTCGTCAGGAGCCACCAACAGAGCAGCCAAGCAGAAATATTTGGCACAGCTATCAGGGAGAACAGATAAAAGAAGAGTCAGGGAGAAGATGCCCACAAAGAGGACAACTGAGGGTCATTTTCAGGCACAAATTAACCCTCGAGCAAAGCAAGTGTGTACAGAGCATCTTTCAGAATTTCACGCCTTTATGGAAGCTGCTCCTCTTACCTCAGGAATTTGCCACTTTCCAGCAGCTTCCTCGCCCTCAGGAAGGAATCATGTGCTTGGAAGCCCAGGAAAAAGCTGTCTCTCACAGTTCCCATTCTTGAAGGCATTTCTTTCTGCACAAAAGAAGTGGTTTGGGTTTTCGTAGGAATGGATATTTCTGTCTGCTCACCAGATTTCATCCAGGCGACTTCAGTCGCATAGGAATCTGAAGCAGCTTTTCAGACTTGGGAATGAAAGTTGCAGAAAACAACGTTTTTATTTGTTATTTTCAGTTCAGGGATGTCAGTTTTCCACGATGGGCTGCAGAGAGCTGGGGCACAGAACCCCCTCAGAGCCTGCCCATGCTTACGAGAAAAAGCAAAAGCCTAAATTCTGCTCATCTTTCTGTCAGACATGAGTTGAAGCCTTGATTCCTGCAGTCCTTGACACACAAATCACCACATCAATATAAATTTTTCCACGGTAATGACAGCAGATGTGTGTCAGCACGTGTGGCATTGTGGGACAAGTACTGATACTACAAAGACGTTTTAAAAATTGACAGAAAACACAGAAGATCTTTGCTGACAGAAAACTTTTGTAGCATTCGAAGTGCAGCTTTATCCTTCAGCTCTGTCCTTTAAGGAAGTCCCTGAACAGGTCAAATCACCTCGCTGGTTTAAGGAGCTAAAACAACAACAAAACCCAATAATTTATGGAAATGTCTTTATTCACTTATATTCCAGGAATAACTAAAGCCACTTGGCCAAAGGAATTTCCCAAATTCTGCTTTGAGCAGAGAACATTGTGGAAGCTTTCACTGTGGCAATGCTTTAAAAATTACCCCCAGCCTAATTAACATCTGCTTTAGGAGTTGAAGTTATTACAGGGTCATTTATCTACTCCCAGGATCTCGCACACAATTGAGCAGATTTTTAATGTTTAACATTTCTGCCCATAAACCACCACTGGGAGCCATTCACCTAAGGGAGCCTGCAATGTGATTCAGGTAATTCAGGGCTGCATTTCTCGTCAACGTTTCTCCTTAATTCCAGCTTTTCTAATCACACCAGAGGTAACATCGCCCATGAAAGAAGCACAGCTCATTTTAGAAAGCTCAAAGAAGACTGAAAAAATTGTAGCACCAGAAGATAAACAACAACAACAAATAATAATTTAGAATTACTAAAATAAATAGTTTCAGGGGAATTATTCCCCTGATTCGTTTCCCTCTGTTGAATTGGCCAGTTTACCAGTGGGAGAAATGGAATTTTGGGGCACATCTCTCACAGGATGCACCATTCAGGCAGGGAATAAAGCTCCAGAATTCAGGAAGATTCATTTCCCTCAGCTCAGGCAAACTGCAGCACATCCACGGGTGCCTCTAGAGCTCAGAAAGCCCAGGTTTTACTAAGGGTGATTTCCAATTTAAGAGGAGATCTATGTTTAATTACAAAGAGAATGCAGAAATCAACTCATCTTCAATTCATTTTGACTTTCCTTAATATACTTACTGTGCAAATCAGTCTAAAGACTTTGGAACGACTTTTTGATCATTATTCCGAGATTTACTTTACTTTTGGTTTGGTATTTGGCATTTTTGTTGTTGTTATTTTTGTGCCTTAGATAACAAGCAAAAATTTCTATATTAAGGAAGTATTTCTGCTACCTGGTTTGGGTTGGTCTGTAATCCCCCACTCGTGCTCTTGGTGTGGCCTTTCTGAGAGAAGCAAAGAGGAAAAAGAAGATTTTTTTAAATCTTGGGGGCTGCTGATGTTCCTGCAGCTGAAACCCAAGAGTTTAAATGTGATGGTTGAGCAAATCAAAAATCCTAAAACAATTTAGTCCTGTCTCACTTAAAAGGGATTTGAAGGCTGGCTTAGGAGCAGGGCAACTCTCTACCTTTGAGTCACAAATCTGAATTTGAAATGAGTGCTGGGGAAGTTTTATAATTTATTGAAATGGTCGTTGAGAAGAGCTTCAGCACCAGCTCAATGGTTATTTTTGAGTTAAGGGGAACAGAGAAATTGGCATCTGGAAAAGCAGAGAAAGGGAAAGGGGGAAGGGCAAGTACAGCTGGAAGCCAACAACATTCAAGAAGAAGAAATATCTATCAAATGGGGTTTAGACATGTGAGGGAATTATCAAATATAGTCTTATCATTAACTTGACCAGATCTTGGAGAAACAAAAATATAAAATATTTCGATAATCATTTTTAAAAGATGGAAAGGTAATGCCATCAGAAAGAGGTGAATTTAACAAGTGGGTTTGCTGCCATGCCCACGCATCTCAGAGCAGCTTGTGCACCTACTGTCACCCAGCTACTCGAAATCGTTCTTTATTTCCTCAATTTCAGTGGTTTCAGAGTATTGGAGAACCAAATTAATGTCTCTGGGAAATAAGTTACACTGCTGTCTGTTTGGGAAAATTTTCTGTGGAAAAAATGAGTTTGATGACATCTGCTCCATGTCCCATTGAAGGGATGCTTCTGTATGAACTTATGCAAATGCAAGTAAACACTCCATAGTATGCAAATGAGCTATTAATAAATTATTTCCATACCTTACATCTGTGTAACAGCCTTTTTGAAGAGCTTTTTCAGCTCTGCTCTGCTAATACTGAGGACTCAGAGCCACAGATAGCAATCACAAGTGCTATTACAACATAAAACCCACAGATTCCATTCTGAAAAACACAGAAAATAATAGTTGCATTATCAGCTAGTTACAATCTGAGGGAATAAAAAATCCCAGCAACGTGGAAATATTTTTTATTAGGATTTGAAACACATTAAAGCCATCAACCAACACTACCCCCTACTCTAAACCTGCCTTTATTTAATCAATTACATCTTGTAACAATGACATTTTTAGCAGGCAGTATTTATATCCTAAATTAGAAATACCAGGTTTCTGGCTGCTTTGTGTGTTGTTCCTGACCCAGTGTTATTTTTCCTCCATTTCTGATCCAACCAGCTATTTAAATTCACCAGGATGTTTGCACATGTTTCCTAATTCACTTTATATTTTAGCTAGCACTTTTTTTTTTTAATTTTTTTTTCAATTTTTTTTTTTTTGGCATTCAACCCTTCACGTGAAAAGGCAAATTTTATAGAGCCCACGTTGAGTCAGCAGAAGGGCTGCTGCTATAGAAGGGCAAAAAACCTCCCCAGAAATTGTCACATGTCCTGAGAGAGCAGAACATGACAAACCCAGGAGCTTCTCCAGTGATGATGAAGGGTTTCAGGCACACAGTGGGCAGAAGTCCTAAAACACTTGAAAAATATTTAACTGAACAATAATGGAGCGGTGCCAAAAGCTAAAAGTTACCAAAGATAATTTTAATTGTTGTAGATATAATAGTGTTCAATGACAGCTGTTTTGGAACAAAAAGGTTATTTCCTGAAAATTATTGTAATATTTTTTCTCCCAAAATAGCCCCTGATTCACTGCTAAAGTTACCTGGCATCCTCTAATGCTCAGCACAGACTAACAACCAGTTATTAAGTTTATTTTTTAGGAGCCTTCAGATCTTAAATGAAAATAATGACTTATTTGAAAGCCTAACAGTTCAGAAGGGGAGCAGACAAACCAGGAGAACAATTTGCACGCCTGGAACGTGATGCCTTTAATGTAACACCTATTTCAAGCTGCTTTGCCTGGCCGGATTTTATTTTCTTGTAATTCTGCAAAACATTATTCAAGCAAGGATTAAAGCCGCTTTTTCTCTGCCCAGCAGAATTCCCTGCCCATTTTTATGATCAAGGTTTAATCACAGAGCAAGGAGATTTTATTACACTCAAAACCTCTCATCTGAGGCCTTTGGGTGCAGCATCTGGGTGCACTTACACCAAACAACACCAGAGAATATGACGCCCTAATAGGACAAATATTGGGGTAAATTTTGACTGAGTTCTGTCTGGGTCTCACTGCCCTGCCTGGGTAAAAGGCAGGAGGCAGAGTTTGGTGGGTGTTTTGTTGGGTGTTGAAAAAGAAGCCTCTGCAGCACAATTTGTGAGATATAAGAGAAGGATGCTCCCCTTTTATTGCTTTGCCACTCCTGGTGATTCTTTCAGAACCAACACGGCTAAAATGACATCATTTTAGGGTGTTTAGTGTCATAATAATGGATATTAATTACAAAGACAATTGAGAAACTGCTTTATTCAGTCCTTGGTCTTTTATCCAAAGCCATGCAACCCATTCATTGTAAAGACTAATGAAGGTATTTCAGCCAACAAAATTAAATCTATAGGAAAATCTCTAATTCTCTTTCAGTCTTTATTACCTATATCCATCCTAAATAATTCCAAAACGTTTAAAATGCGTTTAAGCATTTAAGTAAACCACCCTGATTTGCCAGACATTTGAAAGAGACCCTGATCTCCTTGGTTTAAAACCTCTTTGCAGTAGAAATAAAAGTTGTGGTGATGGGAATGTGAGATCCACGACAGGAATGCTGAGAACTGATCCTTAACACACGGAGATGCTCCCCATTCCATGACTTTCCCTGGGATTTAGGAGCTGCAGTGAGAACTGTTGTTCCCCAGCATCATCAGCATTTAATGGACCGGCAGCATTTCCTACGTCCAGCTGAGCACCCTGGAGATTTGGGGGAAAAATGCAAAAAGCAGGGATTTTAAAAATAGGGTTTCAAATCAACTCCATCACAACAATGTATAAAAACTATAAAGCGGGACAAAGGTTATAGGAAATGGAAGTACCAAGAGATCTTCGAGCAGTCCTCCAAAAGAAACAATGGGAAGGGGAGGATTAATTATTTTTTCACAATTATGAGGGAGGGAGTACCTTTCTCATACTCTTAGAAGGAAAACACAATTCTCTTCATGAATAAATGTTTCATTGGAACCTAGAAGCAAAGTTCTCTAGGTATTGGAAGTTAAAATTTGCACTTTTTTTAGTCTTTACTGCAATCATTGAATTGCTGTGTAAGACAGCAAATTATCCCAAAGGAATTATTTTAGGAATATAGTTGTGATCTGCTGCTACAGTTATACACGAATTATGATCATAAAACAACTGTATAGACAGCAATGATTTGTCTCACAGTGCTTTAGCAATGAAATATTATTTCTATGTTATATATGAGTAAAATGAGCAGTCCTCCAAAAGAAACAATGGGAAGGGAAGGATTAATTATTTTTTCACAATTATGAGGGAGGGAGTACCTTTCTCATACTCTCACAAGGAAAACAGAATTCTCCTCAAGAACAAATGTTTCATTGGAACCTGGAAGCAAAGTTCTCGAGACATTTTAAGTTAAAATTTTTACTTTTGAAGTTTTAGTCTTTACTGGAATCATTGAATTGCTGTGTAAGACAGCAAATTATCCCAAAGGAATTATTTTAGGAATATAGTTGTGATCTGCTGCTACAAATACACACAAATTATGAGCATAAAACAATTGTATAGAAAAAAATGATTTGTCTCGCAGCACTTTAGCAATGAAATATTATTTCTATGTTATCTAGGAGTAAAATGAGACAGAGCTGGGTGACTTGAGTGACCCAGGGGAAGTCAGTGACACAACCAGGAATAGAAGCCAGACCTCTCAGCAGCTCAGTCCCATGCTCTAACCACAGCCCAGCCACCTCCTCCCCAGCTCAGATTAGCACAACCCCGAGCCTTGGTTGCATCAGCTCCTCATTTCAGATGTCTAAGCACATATCGTTGTGGAAATCTGGATTTCTGCACTTAAGTTACGTTCAGAAATCTGTCTCAGCTCAACCACCCAAGAAATTCACACAAGCTGGTTTTAAATGAGGCTCAAAACGACTTTTTGGTTGCTTTAAAAGGGTTCCTTCAGAAATAAATTTCGGGTGGATTAACACATCTGACAGATACCAGTATATGCTTGAGCTCTTTATTCCTATATTTTCTTTTGCCTGGTGTGTGTGATGTGCAGTTTGGGCCCATTTGATCAGAATGGGACTGGAACAGGAATATCATATCCAGCTACAGAAAAGCCAGGCTGCCCTGGAGAGGAAGTTATTCCCTTCAAGATGAAATCAGAGAAATCAAGAGCTGGGGGGAGACTAAAGGTCAGGAAAAAAAACATTAAAATCAGAGGTAGGTGTGATCTTGGCTCTAGTGAACTTAAGGCAGGCACGGTTTGGATTTTGTTCTCTTTTTATCCAAGCCTCAACGTTCAGGCAAAGGAGGCTCATTTTTAAGGCGTTCTTGTTTTGACCCGCTCTGCAGTTATCTGTGAAAAATCTGCATCGTGCCTGGTTCTCTCCCTCCTGCTGGATCCGAGCAGAAATTCACCCAGGGATGGTCCTCTACCAGCACTTTAAGAAATGCAGTTTACACCCCGGGTTTTGCCATAGATCTGTGTAAAATGCCACTGACAGCAGCTGAAACTTCGAATTCCCTTCAAGTAAAGAGTGTGCAAGCTGGAGATAGGAGTGTGGTGTGATATTATGACTGACTTTTTAAAAACATGCCTTCCCAGACCCAAAACTGCCAATAAAGACAGAACTGAGATATGCCAAGGCAAATAAGATATGGTTTTTATCAATAAAAGGACACCAGATATATGAACCGAAATACTGCCTTACCACGAGAAAGAACACAGGGTAACTTTTAAAAAAGGCAGCAGTACAGGACATTTTCAGCTTATTTAGACTCCATTCCTTTAAAGCAATGCAATTTGCACAATCAGAACGTGCTGCTCAGGCTGTCAGGTTTCTGGCTGCACTCTCAGAGTAGGAGATTGCCCTCTAGATGTTAAAAGTTTGGCTACTTCTTCATTCCATCCCACAATACCAGGATGGGAGGCGCTGCGTGCGTGGTGATTTTAAACTTGAGATTGAGAGCACAAACACAGGGGAAAGATTAAAAGTCAGCAAAAGATGGAATTTTTTGTCTTTGCAGAGGTGGGAAGAGGTAGAAATCCTTGTAAGGCTGCTACTCTTTTCAAGCCAATTGTAAAAATCACAGCATCATCTCCAATAAATTCGCTGTTCTAGCCATAAACGCCTACCTGGAATTCCTTAGGAATTGTTGCACAGAAATTCCTTCATTAAGGCGGAAAAGAGGAATGAAACTGCTCGAGGGAGGTGATTTTGTCATTGCTAACACCCTCATCCATCTGGAGATTCCACAAAGTACTCATTTCAGTTTCTCATCTCATAAAACTATTTTTGCCATACGATTCAATTTAATCTGCCTCAAATTTCCTGAATAATTGAAACACATAATGGACAGTCATTCAGTGATAAGTGCAAGCAGAAATAATACTTCTTTTTCAGATGTAACAAATGCTTCAAAAAGACTCGCCACGAAAAACTGACTGATTCAAATTAATACAAAACGCAATTCTTTCACATGAAAAGAATTAACTAATGCTTTTATACCCAGTAAGAAAATCAGAGTAGAACTGATCTCGTGTGAAGGCAAATTATCTTCCAATTTTAAAACTAGGACTGATGCTGAGAGAGTCTTTTCTGCTTCTCTTTGAACTTAGGGAAGAACTGTTCAGGAAGGCCTGAGCCTGACATTTCATATTTGTTTCATAACTCTCAGAGGTCCCAGCCAAACTTAGGAATTCTCCCAGATAAGCAGGAGGGAAAGTCTGGATCATCAAAAACTGCACAGTCAAACAATGCAAACAAAAACTGACGAGAAACTGATAAATGTCTTTATTATGACCATTTCAGTACTGTATAAAGCAACTTGATTATAGAACAGATAATGTATTTGTAGCCTATTTTATTTCTTTGCCAATACAGAAATGATTGGCTTTCTCTGAAAAAAACCCCACTCTTTGTTAAGGAAAAAACCAGATTAATTCAAATTAGAAATAAGGCATATGTTTAATTAGTATAGAAAATTTATGGGTTCTTCATCTCTTGATTCTTCGAATTAGGATTAGATGTCTAAAAGAAACATTTAGTGAGATGTCAAATCCTACCTAAAAATCCATGTTAAGCAGGAAATCAGACTAAGTAATTTTTTCGTTTCCTGTCTCAATCTGCTCAAATGCACATTTACAAAACCTGAGTAATTTGTACCTAAGTTACCATTCTGGTTTTGCTTTGTATTTTATGAGTTCTGTTCAAGAGATGACCTTGCTAAAGAAAATAATGCTCAGAACAGAAATAAACTGACTCTGTATTTGTAATATTTCTGTGAAAGCTGTGTTTGGCCGATTTCTCTGGTATGTCTGTCTCATCTGTGCAATTTAATTAAAATCCAAACTGTGCTTTCTATTTCTGCCTTTATGGAAAGCCTGGGCTCAAAGCAGGACTGCACAGTCACAACCGGGTTATTATCAATAGCTGCCAATTTTTGGAATGCTTCCAGCTGCACGGAGTTTGAAAAAGTTTGCAGGTTAAAACCTTGGTTTTGGGGAGGGATCCTCTATTTTCAGACACTTAAACTAAATGAGGAATTCTCCAGCAGCTCACACAGAGAGCAGCAGTTCTGTTCTCACCAGGGCTAAATCAGAACTCTGTGGAGTGTCCAGCTCAGCTCCTTCTCCTTTTAACTTTTTATTGAAACTCTACCTCAGCTACTGCTGTAAAGTGGTAGAAATATTAATAACTGAGGTATTTAAAACCTCTTATTGTTAAGATTGTTTTACCCACATTTGCCTCTTTGTTCATCCATGGTAATTGTGAGGGTTTGTTTCACTTGTTTTTAGGACCTGGCTTCTAATTCTGAGCCAGGGTATTACTGGAATAGGTTATTACTGCAGTATGTTAAAATAACTTTTAAAATACCCAACCCAAACAATAAAAAATAACCACTTAAAATATATGTATATATATATATTTCCACGTTTCCAGGGCTAAAAAAATTCAGATGAAAGAGAAAAAGCAGGAATTGAAAAAAAAAAAATTCCTTGATCTGTCAAGGCAGAGGTAACACCTCAAGCCTATACAAATAGACAGATAATTCTCATAAAAATTAACACAAGGCTTCAAGCCTCTGCAGACAGAGAGATTGTTCTCATAAACAAAAGGCTGGAGGCAAAGTTAGTATCTGTAGGGAGTCCAGGTATTTTGACGTGTTCAACCCTAATCTATAAATTGCCTTCAGTATACAAATAATAAAGCAAACGCGGGCTCTCTTTCAAAACGCTGGATGACTAAGAACCATAATGAGGCAAATTTGGGATCGTCTCAACCTTCCAGTGATGTCCAAGGGATCAGGAGTTTTTCAAGATAAACTGTTGTATCCCGGGGCACCTCGAGTTCCAGGATGACTCTCTAAAGCCTGTTGATCTTGTGCCTTTTTTTTCTTTTTTTTTTTTTTTTTTTCTTTTCCACATCTAACTTCTTTTTCAAAGCCTCAGAGGCTGAGATAGAGGAGGTGACAGGCTTGTTGGGGCTTGCAGAGGTACCGAGCACAGCCTATACCGCTCGGCTCTGCATTCCTGGCAAGGGGGCAGAGCGCCCAGAGATAATCTCTAGTTCAAAAAAAAATAAAAAA
>VZTG01007076.1:69652-94522 GCA_013397845.1 Melanocharis versteri
ATGGATGGATGGATCCGCTGCACGGCGTCCGTTCCTGCCGCCCTAGGGGAAAGCACCGCCAGGGCAGCGCTGGGCTCACCTGGCTCCCCTCGGAATGAATGAACAGCATTTTTTGCTTTTTTTTTTTTTTTTTTTTTTTTTTTTCCTGTTCTTCAATTTCCCAATCGCAAAAAGTCGGGGAGCCTTTCAGAACCTGCAACAGCCGGGATGCTATGTTGCAATGTATTGTGTCTTGATGGCATGCCTCAGGTTCGCAGGGGCGTTTTGTAATCTTCCTGGTGTCATTTCTCCCCAGGGTGTTCTGCAGCTAGAGAGTGCAAGTTCCTGTGGTGTTGTAACTTTGTGGCCCTGTGTACACACGACAATACTATGCTGACTTAACAGGGATGCGTTTATTAATATCAGTGATGTAAGGCTGGTATTTATTGTGATGAGAAGCTCGGGGAATTATCAATTTCTGGATGCCCTGTGCAGTCTAGGTTCCTTTCAATCAGATGGATCAGTTATGATTCTGCTTGAAATAACCAGGAGTTTGGGTTAGCCTTGTATTTGTGACTTGCTGCCCCATCTCTGAACAAGCTTTTGCTGTAGAACACGATTCTAACATTCCGTTTTAAAATGCCTATTTTCTGGTAGCAATTAGTCCATAATTTAATAAGTAATTTACCTTTTAAAAGGTTACTATGATTTGTTACTAGTTAACTAAAAATTCCCGGTGTCCACCAAGCGACTGTGACATATGATACTCAGTGCTCTCTTTTGAAAAGAAGTATCATATGGTGTGCTCTCGTTAATATCAGAATTTGGTGCATCAAGTGATGTGCTTGACATCATTATTCTCTTTGGCTATCACCAAAAAAAAAGGAAAAAAAAAGCTGCAAAAATTGCTTCGAGATTTAATTATGAGATTACAAGAAATCACTCCTAGCAGTGTGTTAAGGCATGTGGCACAATATAAGCATGGGCTTGTCAAGGGGAGAGAGAGCTGAAAAAAATAGTTGGCACTGACTTTGAATGATAACCAATCAGAAATAGAATATAAAGGTATTTTTACACCGACAGCTTTTGAATTTGTATGTTCTTAGGCATCAGTTTTGTAAAATTTCTCACTGACTTGTAGTGGTTCAGAGATTCTGTACTTCTAAAGAGCCTTAAGATGGTCTGTGTTTCTTAGAAATGCCTCAATGCCAAATTCCTAGATAATGCAATATATTAAACAGCAGCATTCGGTGAAACTTCCAGTACAATATGGAATGTACAAATGGGTTTTTTTCCTGACGTAAATTTGTATTTCATATAATGAATTCTGAAATATTAGAATTTAATTGAAGAATATTAAAGCTATGCCTTTTAACCTTCCTTATGGGACTGATAAAGGCACCCCTTATCAACAGTGCTTCTAAATCTGACTCTTCTGCGGGCTTTTTTAAATAACCAAAAGTCCATTTCAAAGTCAATAAAATAAATGTAGGCACCGCTTCAACTGCTGTCAGTATAATTTTCTACTTATAGTAATGGCTAATAAAGTGAATTTTGAAAGCAATTTTACTGTAAAAAGAAGAGAAAGTTTAAAAGTACAACAAAAACTCTTGTCTAGCTGGACTAAATAATGAAAAGTAAACTTAATACTTGTTTTTGCCTTGATTGGTGAGGCCCTCTTCACGTTTTTTCACATCCAATCTGCTCAGAGTGGAGTTGAGTATCTTTTCAGTAGCCTAATTGTGAATCACTAATTGTGCGTGTTTGATATTCAGACTCCGAGTTTCTTTTACAAGCTTTTTCACGAGGATTATTCCCATGTCCTCCTCTGTCACGCAGTAAAAGTTTCCAGTGCAGTTACTCAAGAGGAATCATCCTACAGTTACAAATTCTCCATGCTAGGTTCTTTTGAAGTCATGGATACAATACTTTCCATTAGTTATTGCTACTGGTTTCATTTTTAATCACTAATAGGTTTATTAAATCCAGCATGATATTAGATGATAAGTGCTAATTATTTCACACTGTATTTCATAATGATGTGTAGGTTTTTAACAGCAGGGATCTGGTTTTCAGGTACGCTATGCCAAATGTGTGTCAGTTAACTTTTGGTGAACGAACAAGAGAAAGAGTTAAAAATAATCCAAAGCAAGAGGACATTGTTGTACTCAAGTCCTACTCAAACAGAACTTGGGGTTTCCCATTAACAGGTCAATTTTAAGGACTCCATTTACAGAGTACTTGGGAAAAAAATCTCCTCCTTGCCCCTGTCTTTTTCCCTGTGGAGGCTTTTCCAAGGCAGAATGAAAAATGAAAGAGCCGTAAGATTTGTCTTCGGATTCTCAGGAACATGAAACATAAATTGATTCGGACATTAAATGATAAATCTCTTACGTTTCTCTTGTCTGTTTCCCCCTCCACTTTTTATTTTATATACAGGGAAGAGCCCAGGGAGTTTTTTTCAGTTGCACTTTGTTTTAAATGTAGGGTAGTCTATGTTTTTGCAGTGGTGCTGCTTTCAAGTTCCAGGGACAATGTAGAAAATGCTGGTGCTGAGCGAATTATCCCCCTGGTACTCAGCCCTGTGGTGAGTGGGGCTTGGGATACTCCCAGGTCTTGCAGGTATAAGGAAATAGAAAATAACTGTGGCAACCATAGGAAACATGAAGTTTCTACTTCAGCATCAGCTCTTCTGCTGCAACATGGGCTTTCCTCTTCCTCCCGCTACGAAGCTGTCAGCTCTCCTCACACTGCAGGGCAAATCACAAATAAATCTGTCGTAGACTTTTGCTCTTTAAATTTAGAGTGGGGGGGAAAAAAAATAAAGCCAGGCCTGTTCTACACTCTTCCTATCTGGAAACTTTCGCAGAACTGAAGTCAATTTGATGATGTTCACATTTTTCTCCCACTCCACCCACACCTTCCATTATATTATTTGGCCTGTTTGCCCTCTCATAAACCACTCTATGGAACTGAACTAAACAATGACATCATTCTCCAATTAAAATTCATGATACATGAACTATATAGATATTTTTAATTACCTCTGTTGCAGTAGTACCGAGCAGCCTCGTCAAGACTGGGGCCATCTTCTTACTCAAATGAAATAATTGCCCCTGTCCTCAATCCTGCGTGATCCGTGACATGAGAATGCAAAGAGTTCCACATTTGCAATGGAGACACAATGTGGGAGGGAGATCGATTAAAAAACTGAAATCTGAAATCTCAGTGTTTCCGTTTATGCTTTCAACGGTAACAGGTTCTAATTGTCATTATGACAGAAAATGTTACGGATTTGTGTAATAAATCCCCAAATTTACGGCAAAAAGCTCCTCAACTTCTAAGCGGTATCCTCTTCTCTTTACTTGGCAGTTTCTCCAGCTTTCCCTGGAGATAGGAAAAGTATCCCCCGTAGAGAGGGGAGGAGAAGGAACCACCTCCAAAGGCGGGTTGTGAATTTCTGGAACGGACTGGCAGGAGATGCTCTGTGGACTTGCATAAGCCACCCCCTCTCCTCATGACTAAGCAGATCTCCTCCACGCCATGCAGGCTGCACATTCAGGACAAAGTCTATGCATCCAAGTCTCTGAATCCCAAAGTCTACTCTGCTGGTTGATAATTAGCAATTTACAAAACACAAAGCTGCCGCAGCTCCGGGGATGTCTGTGCGGCGCTGCGCGGCTGCTGGGGTGGGCACACGTGTGTGGTTCTGGACATGCTTACAGGGGATGTGTGTGTGTAGGGACGGGATTAACCCTGCGTTAGGAACGGCTTCCTACTTCTCTCAGCAGTGCTGAAAGGCTCTGTGTGATTTCTGATAACTCGGGATAATAAATGTTGGGTAATATCCCAACAGAAAATACACGGAACGCTCCACGCTAGCAAAGAAACTCCTTGGTTTGGTAGAAGATACATAGCATCCAAAAAAAAAATAAAATTCCCAGCTTCCTTGAGGCCAGTGGTGTATCTGCTGTTTCAGTAGGATCAGTGATAAAAGTTTAGTCCTCTGTACAGTTGGCTTCCATGCAATTACTGCGGAATTACTGCCTCTCTGTGGGTTTAGAATGCTCCAAATTGAGGGTCCGGCTCTAAAGGAATTGCTGCTTGCTCAGTGAGACTAAATGCCTGAAATTAAATAACCATGAGTAGGTATTTGAGAGCTAAAGTCCTACATATTTTTCTTTAAAACTCATAAGAAATGCCAGTGTAGCAGGAGGAGTATATTTATCTGCCTTTTACGTGATCAATTTCTTCACGTATTTCAACTCCAAACGAAACGCCAACATTTCGGTACAGACGTTGCAGTTGGTATTAGCTTATTCTAGACTTCAAATTCGGCACGAATTCTACTTTTGGTCTTCTAGCAGCTGTTATTATGCTATTATAAAATAGTCTATTTCGTGCTGCTTTACGGTTTGTTGGAATTTCATGGGCTCCATGGGGAATGATGTCTTTCCTCTCTGTCACAGATCGGATTGGGACATATTTTAGATTCCCTTTTGCCAAAATCCTGTCATTTTTTATAGACCTCCAGCTCCAATCCCTCTAATTTACCTGGATGTATAAAATTCTAAATACGTGATTTGCATCCAAACACCTTCAGCTGTATGGAATATTTACACAGGATAAGGCAGAGCAGTGGAAATTTTCTAATTTCTTATTCTTTCTCATCTTGTGTTCCTTCCGCCGAGCTTCAGCGTTTACTTTGCAGAGAATTTCATATCTGCACAAAGCAGTCCTGCCCAGAATTATGAGCTCGTCTTAAACTTTTTACACAATACGTGATTACAGCGCGTTGCATAAAATGGGATTTTTTATGTTACAATCTTGCACGAGAAGTCCATAGTACTTGTGTGTTTGTTTGGATTTATTGAACAGAGAGGTTGTGTAACTGCTGTTACTATTTGTGGCTGTGTAGCAGCAATTTGGAAGTTTGAGAGGCTTTGAACTCAGGCTGCCATCTGTATACAAACAGGGGGATGAACATTTTCACTCCCTGTGTTAGGGGAATATTGAATATTGCTGGGATTTAAGTGCTCGGCCATGGTGCTTTGAGAGAGATGTCAGGCTACCAAAAGCCTCACATTGTTCCACCAAAAAAAGGAACTATGGAGAGAAAAATGTTAATTACAGGCTTTAACACTCACACCAAGATCTTCTAGTAGGGGTGGTCAGAAAAACAGGTTTTACTACCTGGACCTGGTGCTTTGTGGTGCTATCTAATATGGGGGCTTGTGGAAAAATGCAGCCACTTCTATTTACTGCCTTTCATAATGTACATATTTCCTCATGATAGGTTTAGGTCCTGACTTTTCATGTCTACAGTAAATAAAGCTGAGATTTTTATCCTTTCATCTCGAATGTGTTTTCCTTGGAGTTGCTGTTCCCTACAGTGGTATTTCAGCTACAATATTTTCTGCTGAATCTCAGTTTTTGAGCTTCGTGGAAGCGTGTTATTATGTGGTACATTGCTAAATTGATTTTTTTTAATCCTACCTATGAACGTAAAAAAACGAGAAACCCAAATTTTATTTTCAGTTACACCCAGAGAAATCTACAGATAAGCAAGTACAGAAGTACATGAGGGCAAAAGGTTGCTTTATTTACTCAGAGTTTATCTGTATTCTCTAAACTTATTCAGGACCATATTCAGGGAGAAATTTTGAAGAGGCTGCGGCTGAGGCTCTCATTCCCTTCAGGATGAGGAAAAAATATAATATTTATCTGCTTTCTAGCACGTATTATGTCTAAAACAAAGATCTTGTACTGACTTGATGCAATGCTCCAATCCCCCTAAAGTTAACCAGTGATAGGGGATGGATTTATTTCATGGAGTCCCTAAAATTCTGCAAGGGTTTCACTGTTTTTCTTCCCTTCTGTCACTCCCAGACGCCAACATTTGCAATTAAACTGCATATCTGAGATGCCTTGTTTGTACACCAAGGCATGATAACGTATTTGAGAGCTGAAATTATTAGAAATACCAACAAAAACAGGCAAGTGTTTTATTTCTTTGAAGTATCCCATAGTATTGGCAACATAAATAGAGTTTTACAGATGGGTGCCTGTTTGAGGGTGCTCATGTGGAGGCGCAGAATTTTTGAGTTTTGCCTAGAACAGGATTAGGGAATGTGGAAACAAAAGTTCTGCAAATGTGCTTTCACTTTCAGAATTTCCAGCTGTTGCTGAGGATGGTCTGAGATGATAAACAAGATGAAACTTTAAGCCTTCTTTAGAACAAAGGGTTTCACATTAAATCAGTTCTCTGAATGAAATAAGCACCATTTAAAAGCTTTATTTTCCTGGATTTGGTTTGGGTTTTTGAACATTTACACTACAGCCATTGCCAGAATTGCTGAATTGGCCTGGAGTGGATTCTTTAGTAAAGATCTCATCTAAATATGAGTTGTTAATTTGACTACAGAACGAGTTTCCAAATTGGTGTTACAATAGTTTCAGGTCTTGAATTTGAAACAGGAAAAATTCAAATATTCAAGAATTCCATTGGAAGGCTCAGGTTTTTAAGAATAGTTTCAATGTATTTTTCATTAGTAAGGCAATGCAAAATAATCTCAAAAAATCTGATGGAAGCTTAATTAGTAGTTCCTACCTTGCTTCTTTGGGTTGTTGTTAATAATAATAATATTGTTAATAATAATAATAATAACAACAATAATAATAATCAATGCTACTGGAAGCAAATTCCAGCCCTGCTTTGCCAGCTTCTTGGAGCATTATCTGTGATGAGAGCTCGCCAGTTGTCTCAAGCTGGTGAATTGGTTTTGTGACACAGGGATGAACATCAGGCCACGATGAACAGGAAACTCAAGAGGGTTCCTTGCACGGCTTCCTTTGGGCACTGCCCAAAATTTGTTCCTCGTGTGGCCAACTTTACCAGGATATTGATTATGCTCCCAAAATCTGCTTTTTGCAGGAATCCAGCCCCTTGGATAAAACCCCCGCTTGAAATCCTTGCGCTGCTTCAGGTTTTTAGCCAGGGTAACACATCAGGTTATGCAAGCTGCATTCTGACACAGGTAATGACACTTGAGGAATTATTTTCTTAGATCAGGATTACTGATTTATTAAGAAATAGTGATTACAGCACAGCTGGCGTGGGCAGGAATTCTTGACAGTGCTTGAAGCACTGGGAAACCCTTCAGCATCAAGAGCCCATTTTTCCTACAGCAAAGATATCTTCTTGTAGACATCTCCTTGGAAAAAATTTGGCAATGAAAATCATAAGGAAAAAATAGAATATTAAAGATCTACATGCTTAATTTACATTAAAAAAACCCACTTAGCAGACGAGTGTCAGAGTCCACAGTTACAGGTCCCATTATGAAA
The DNA here is from genome assembly GCA_013397845.1 of Melanocharis versteri. Taxonomy (NCBI): domain Eukaryota; kingdom Metazoa; phylum Chordata; class Aves; order Passeriformes; family Melanocharitidae; genus Melanocharis; species Melanocharis versteri. The sequence goes on from VZTG01007076.1 coordinate 76,979, forward strand.
CGAGTCTGTGTCTATCACTGTTTCCATTGGTATCTGTCAATTTTTTCATGAGTCACAGTTTTGTTGAGAAGGGCATTTTTTTTATGCAAGGAGAGAGTTGCACACAGCACAGCAGCACCGTGAGCTGTACATAATCTGCTGTTTCATCCTCCGTGATGTAACACTGAGGATGTGGAAGTCATGTGCCCTTCTTTCCATTCTTACTTTGGTGCCAAATTCGGGTAGGTGAGAGATCAGATGAAAACCCAGAAAACTGCTGGCTATCCTCTCCATTCTGCTTTTAAAAGATAACAACGTTACCAGTGCCCTCCTGTTTTTACAATATTCATAAAACAGAATTTGTGCAGAATAGGTGGAGTAATGCGCAATGTTAAAGATTGGCTCTGGCTTTTTTAATCTTGTGAAATAGCAAGATTATCTTTAATCTTAATAGAGGCTACCGGTGTGCAGTGTGATTAGATTAATTGCAGTGGTGGATTAGGGCAGGGATCTGAGGCCGGTGTGGGACTTGGGAGGCCCAGCAGAGCAGGGAGTTGGGAAAATGGGAAGAAACTGTCCACAGTGAATATCAGGAAAGGAAATTAATTAATTAATTGATTAATTAATTAAAGGAAATTTCAAAGGAAGGCAGTGGGCAGATTAGCGATGCCTGCTGGATTTCTTTATTTATTTAGCCCTTTTTATTTTTGCCAGTGAAAGTATTGAAAAGCGGGGCAATTCTTTAAAAAAATACAGATGTTTGAATTTCTTTCTCAAAGCTTGGAGTTTATTGTTGGAACCTTCTTGATTTTGAATTCTTCTCTCTGGTCTCTTATGAGATTTTCAGCTTTTCTTGGTTTAAGATATGCTGACAATGCCATAACGTGGTCTTGCACTGTATTTTGGCATCCCTGCTCATTGTTCTTTTTCTGCCCAAGTTTGCTCTGTTTTTTAAATCTAGCCTTACTTATGACTCCTCTGAGAACAGGAACTGTCTGATCTGCTAACAACGAGTGACAGCTTTCCTGTCACTGGGGACAGCAGAGCAGGCAGTGAATATTGCTGCAGCCCGAGGTAAGTTTAAATAACAATAACTCCTCCGTACACTGAATTTCTGTCCTGAACTGTGCCTACGTCCTGTGACGCAGGCTGGGCAGCAGATTCCTGTCTCCTCCCCTCTCCAGGAACAGGAAGGCACAGCACAATTTTAGAAAGCATGTGGCAATTTTGAATTTCTGACCCTCAGACCTGAGAGCGGCTCTTTTGTTGGCCCTGGTAAAAGAGCTGGACTGGGGATCTCCACAGAATGGCAGAGGGAGTGGATTCGAATTAAAAAAGCAAAACCACCACAAATTGCTAGATGGGAAAACAGAGAGAGCATCTCTCCCTTTCCTCCCCAAAATTTTGGAGGGAGGGATAAAGGGAGGAAAAGAGTTGAGATGAATAAAGGAAGAGAAAGTAGAGAGAACCTTTAATTGTCCTGGAAGGAAGGCAGGAAAAAGCAAGGAGGAAGAAGAAATGGATGCAGGCACGGTTGCCACTTTCCTGACAATTACTCCAGGAAAGGCTAATGAATGTAGTAATTATACCTGGCAGTTGCTCTGTGGAAGAAAGGAATTCTCTGGAGTTCAGAACAGCCGGAGTGATAGAGCACTCATTTAGCTCTGAATATGGAAATGGAATAAAGACAGTGTGGGCTAAATACTAAACAGCGCTCTTGTCTGCTTCCAGGGTGTCATTTAAACTGCTGTGTAGCTCCTGGAAGAAAATTCTTATTCTTCTGAATAAGAATTCCTGAAATTAAATCAGAGAAAAAAAAATTGGGAAATCTCCTGCAGAGAGGAGTGTGGCAGTGGGGAGAGTTACTGCCAGAGCCCATAGGATTTTCCTCCCTGCATCTCCTAAAAGCCATTAGCAGAACAGGTTCTCTTATTTCCTTTGGTGCTGAGCAGCAGATCTGATGGAAAGGGAGTTTTCCTCTAGTTCCATGGAGAATGTGGATTATCCTAAAAGCTGGGGGTGATTTTGAGGCGCCAGTGTGTTCTTCACTATTCTCAGAGTAGGAGACGAGATAAAGATTGATAATTATAAATATTAAGAATTATAAATAGTAATAATTATAAGTATTAATGGCTATAGATAGTAAAAATTATAAATATTAATAATTATAAAAATGAAGACTTAGAACTGCTTTCCAGTTTGCTGCAGCATTGCCATTCTTATATTGTGGAGCCTCGAAGCAGCAAAATATTTCCTGTGTTTTTACGAGACAGGAAGATCGATGGGTAAATGCCTCTGGTGGATGGCAGCTACAGGAATTTGATCATTATCAGGAGTGGAACTTGTATTTTAGAGCTTTCCATCTCTGGTGCTGACCACCTCCAGAGCTGTGAGGTATTCCCAGCTGGCAGGCAGAAATTGGGACTGCAGGCAGGAAGAAAAGCTGGTTCACAATTAAATAACTGGGTGGATTTGAGGAAAACCAAAGCAACACCCTAAAGCAATGACATTCCCCAGTCTCATTGAACACAAAGGCTTGAACTCCACCTGTAAATCCCAGAGTGATGGAATTTGGGCCCAGATGCAGGAAGTGGAAGGTTCAATGGATAAATTCTCAGAACTGTCCCCTCTCCAGTTTCAGCTCAGCTAATGAAGAGCCTTTCAATCACTTCCCTAAAATATTCTGGAAGCCAGTAGGGCCCATGGACCATTTGCACGGGGCCATTTTGCAAATTGTCACCCAGTTTGGACAGCTGAGTTTAAAACTGGGAGTAGGACAAGCGTGGCCAGAGTGGGAGCCCTGGTGCTCTCCAGTTTATTGGTGGAGCTGAAATGGAACCAGCTGAAATGCCTTTCAGATTTGTTATCATTGCTTTTTAAGTTTCTTCCCGCCCTCAGAGCAAGGTGATCTGTGCCTAATGTTCCACTCATCGATTTTTTAGCTCAAAAAAATTAGCAATTTATCATATAAAGATCTTTCTAAGAAAGCTTGTGGCGCACGAGAAAGAAATTGTGTATTTGGTAGAGGTCGGAATTTTATGAAAAGAAAAATCTCTGTGGGTCATTTTAGTCTGTGTTGTCCGTTCATTTGGCTGCCATGTAAATAAAGAAAAAACCACACTAAATAAAGCCCAAAATCATTAAAAGTAGGAGTATTTTTTTCTCTAACCCCTGGTGAAAGATCAAGTTATGGGAGCTTGTGGCGTGATGGCAAAATTCTCTCTCTATTTATCCACCTGTCCTGAGGAGAAGTTAGCACAATCCTTGCATATGAGATAGCCAGCGCTCTGAAAACTAATTTGAGTTTTTTATTGTCCTACTGTCTGTTCCAAGAACCAGAGACAACGTTGTAACTCACCTGTAAAGGATGGAGTACAAACTGTTTGCTCTGAAAATTCCTCCTGGCTCAAGTGAAAGCGCAGAGGGCAAACAAAGTTCTGCAATGTGTGCACAGGGTGTGAGAGAAGGGGTTTAAACCTGGCTTTAAACCTTGGTTCTGGTCCTTCGGGGCAGCCTAACTCTGCTCACCACCTCCCTGCCTTGAGTGGGATTGCAAAGGACCAGAATGATGGATTTGACCCGAATTGTGTCAACCAATAAACCATGGAATTTTAATTTTGTGGTAATTAAATAGAAAGCATTTTACACAGAAGCGTAAAATCTAAAGGATGACCGTGTATTTTAACACCTTAAAATTTGAGAGCTGAAATATTTAATGGTGTAGCCACTATTTTAAACATAATTTCAGTCATAAAATCGATAAATATTTTAAGTATTAAATCCTTTCAGCTGCGTGATCATTGATTCAATTAAAGAAGCAGAAATTATCGTGTTTTGTTGAAACTTAAAAAAGAAAACGTCAAGAACCTTTTATAGGTAATTAAACAGGTGAAGCATTCAAGGAGAAATACAGAATAAGTTGTAAGATTTTTCAAAAGAATCAGACAATGACTTCCTAATAAAAATTGGGCAATTCAGAGACTCAAAGCACAATTTCAGCTGAAAATTTTAATATTTTAACTTCAAATAATTGGCTGGCAACCTCAGAAACAGCATAGAGAGGAGGAAGCTCTGTTTACCCTTGTAAGGGCATTGTCTTGAACATGGGAAACTAGAGGTGGGGAAAGTATTTATTTATGTAGGAAAAACACCCCAGGGCCCCTCAAGGCCTTTTGTTATTCTTAATTAAAGAGTCATTTTTGAAGGAATTTTTTAGAAATAAAACGGTGCCATTTTTAACCTATCTCAAACTGGCTAAACTGAAAGAGGGTGGGTTTGGGTTGGATATTAGAGAGAAATTCAGGGTTGTGATGAGGAGGTGCTGGCACAGGGTGCCCAGAGAAGCTGTGGCTGCCCCTGGATCCCTGGCAGTGCCCAAAGCCAGGATGGACAGGAATTGGACACACCTGGGACAGTGGGAGGTGTCCCTGCCCATGGCTGGGGCGGCTCTGGGGGATTTTTGAGGTCCCTTCCCACCCAAACCATTCTGGGATCTTGTGGAGCCATCGCCTCGTTCCGTGTGGGGAGGCAGCAGCACAACCACAGCCCTTCGACACTGGAAGAGTCACCCAGAAATGCAGAGTTCTGAAAGGCCTTTCCCTGTTTTCTGAACCTTTAAGGCGTATTTTTTCAGATTTTCTCCGCCTTGGAAAACCCGAGCTGAAATGGGAATTCAACCATAAAAATGGATGTCTGGTGTGTTAATATAAAACCAAAATTTTCAAACTGACCTTAGCTGAAATGGGAATTAAACTATAAAAATGGATATCTGGTGTGTTAATATCATATAAAAATTTTCAAAGTTACCTTAGCTAAAATGGGAATTCAACCATAAAAATGGATGTCTGGTGTGTTAATATAAAACCAAAATTTTTAAACTTGCCTTAACTAAAATGGGAATTCAACCATAAAAATGGATATCTAGTGTGTTAATATCATATCAAAATTTTCAAACTTACCTTAGCTGAAATGGGAATTAAACCATAAAAATGGATATCTGGTGTGTTAATATAAAACCAAAATTTTCAAACTTACCTTAGCTGAAATGGGAATTAAACTATAAAAATGGATATCTGGTGTGTTAATATTAAATCAGAATTTTTATACTTACCTTAGCTAAAATGGGAATTAAACCATAAAAATGGATGTCTGGTGTGTTAATATAAAACCAAAATTTTTAAACTTGCCTTAACTAAAATGGGAATTCAGCCATAAAAATGGATATCTGGTGTGTTACCATAAAACCAAAATTTTCAAACTTACCTTAGCTAAAATGGGAATTCAACCATAAAAATGGATATCTGGTGTGTTAATATCAAGTCAAAATTTTCCAAATTTATATGGTTTGTAATAAGACTGAGAGTCACACAGGAAGACAAACAAAGGAAGTAATGTGGGAATTATTGTGGTTGTTAAAAAGTGTCTTTCTGGCCTTATAAAAATTGGTCTTTGAACAGTAGAACCAACTCCCTTAGCTTCCTATTCCTTTTTGGAATTCTTTATTTGGAATTTTTTTTTTTTTTTTTTAACAAGTTGAGCTCAAATTGTTGCTCTTTCAGTGGTGAAACCAACAAGGATTTCAGCCCTTTGTGTTCAAACTCCTCTACATTTGTAGTCAGTTCTGGCTGGAAAAAGCCAAAAGTTTCCAAAGCCCTTGGGATGAAGAGAAAGAGCCCAACAAAGACACGATAGGAAACAGTGAATATTATAAGCTTTGTTTCTTTACAATTACATTATCAAGTGAAAAATTATTTTTTAATGGGCATTATAGGTATCAATCTGTTAAACAAATATTGGTGTTTTAGAGTGTGTTCCAAAATTTGAAGTATTCCGCATACCTTTGGGATGTGCTGGCCGACTTCTGGAGCCACTGAGATGTGGGACTTCTCTTGGAAGTTCCTAATTTCAGAATTTTCAGGGTATTTTACCACAGGGAACTGGAAGCACCAGAAATCCCACAGGGAAACATTTCCCTTTTGGTAAATTAATCGTGGCTTCCAGAGGAGAAGGCCCAGATCCAAATATTTCCAGTTTAGTCTCAACCACTTTGTCAATCTTTTGAATTTCCTTCCTCTGTATCTGAACCACGAGCTCTTACTCAAAAATTGTTTCAAATGATCAATTCATAGAGCCTGAAACTTTTCCAAGAGAATAAAAAAGCAGTTTGTGGCCTCTGGGAGAGTAAATTCCAGGGTTAATTTATAACTAAAGCAAATGTATCTATAAAAAGAAGAAAAGCTCCATAAGAAATATGTTAACAAATGACAAGAAAAAAGAGGCTTGATAAAAGATATGGGGACTTGCTTGGCACCAGTGATTTTATGACTGAGGAATTCAATTATAGGTGTGTTGGGAGTAGCAAATCACAATTCTTTCAATTACTAATGGGAGACAAAGCTCTTTATCATGGCCTGAATGTGTTCGCATGAAACGTTCAGTCCTGCCCTCTGTAAATAAACTTTTAGTGCTTACCCTGGGCATCTGCACCGGCTCTGTGTCACCACAGTAAAAAAGATACTCAGTGTCTGTTGAACCACTCCTCAAACACTGCTGGATTAGAAACCATGTTATCCATTCCATTCCTTCCTGTAAGCGTGCAGTGTTCAGCTGGCCGTTTTTTCGTGTTTTTCCTTCTGTGTTATTAGCATTTTTTCTGGAGTTCAGGGTGGATTTGTTGGCAGGAAAGTTCAGCCCGAGTGACATCAGGGTGCTCCCAGCAGTGACAGGCAGTGAATGCTATCGGCGGGGATTTGTTTGCTCTCTTGTTGGACACACGAGTGTCAGAGAGGTCTTGGGCTGGTGATGCAGATAATGCCTTTGGACTTGCCCAGGAGAGGCAGATTAGGCTGGGATCAATGGCAGATTAAGTCCTGCCTAGAGCCTGACACCACGAGAAGGCTACCTGCCATGGGAACAGCACGCCCATACCTTTTGTGGAAGGAGGAAGGGCTGCTGCTGCTGCTGGAAATGCAATATCTCTCGTGGAAGGAGGAAGGGCTGCTGCTGCTGGAAATGCAAATTGAAGGCGTGGGGAGATCCCCCAGCTCCCAGCTGGGGCAGGGAGATGCACAGGGCTCGTTGTGGGTGTTCCAGCGGGCTGGGCATCGCTCCTGGAGAGCTGCAGACACGGAAACTCGTAAAGGCGGCGGGGCTGATTTAAGGCTCCTCTGGATCTTTGTAGGGTTTCGTTGGGTTTGTTGGTTTTGTCGTTGCCGTGACCTCCAAACGCTCACTCTTTGCTGTGGCATCGCTGTGTGAATGTTCTGTGCACAGTGCCCACCCCAACCACCAAGTCAGACTATTTATATGAAAAGTTACACAAAAATTAATTCGCTTTATTTCATCGTCGCTTCCTTTTCTTCTTCTGGCATCTGTAGCTGACAAAAAACGTTGTTTGCCTAGCAAAGGTTTAATGCATAAAAATTTCACCCTGAATATCCAAAAAGCAAAATATGTCGTTCTTTTTGTTCATCTCTTTATTGACCAGCTGATTTTACTTTTAGTAAGAAAATTATTCTCTCTTAAACAAAAACTTAATAACAGTTGTTGGTTTTTACCATTTGAAAGTTTCAAAATATAAGCAACATCATTCAACTTCTAATTATTTAACTAATTCTCTTTGTTGGTTACTTTGACATGGAGGCAAAAAGACTAAGAAGTGTTGGAGTACCCCTGTCTTAAACTATTAAAAATGTTTATTATACATGATATATAATCAGTATTTAACCACTGTGTTGGTAGCTGGTAACCAGCCCACAGCACTAATTTTGAGAATTTATTTTTTAACCTCCTGCTTTTAGATCAGGTTCATGAAATCCCAGGAAAAATTACACTAATCTGACAAGCATGGAAGTGCTGAAGTGTGTGAATTTCTGGGACAAAAATCTATATTGTGAAGAGGAAAAAGGAGTGCTGTAGAGGTAGATATTCCACAGAGGAATAGGAATTTATTCCAGAAAGCCAGTGCTGCCCTGCTGCTCTGAATGCAAGAGCCCACAGGCCTTAAAACTCCTCAGAGTTTACTCTCAGATGATACTGGAAAAAAAAAAAAAAGGTGAAAGATTCAGGGAAATATCTTTGTTAAAATTCTGGGGTGTTTTTGGTTAATTCAGCCTCTAGGAATGCTCTGGATGTCTGTCAAGCCCGCAGGGCTGTCCGTGCTGCAGAAATGTATGAATTTGTCTCTATACGGAGCTGCCATCGCTCTTTTCCTTATCTGTGAAGGAAACACAGCAACTCCCACTGGGGAAATCTCATCTTAACTCGATCTTAAAATAAAAAAATCAAGGGAAAGGTCATATCCTAATAAGCTGTGCAAATCGAAATTCCCAGGGAGCTTCAAAATGACATTGTATGACTAGGGCATTAACAATTTTCCAGCGTGTATTTTTGAACTGCTTACAATAGTGGTTTGAACATCCCAGGACAAATAGTAAAAGCAAGACACAACTGGCAAGATCTGAGATCCGGCTGAGCGCTGTGATTCACAGCACGCGGCCTATTGAGAATCCAGGGGAGCTGACAAACAGGATGGAATTGGCAACTTTCACTGCTTTCATTGGGATGGAAATCTTGGGAGGAAGCTTTTTATTCCTCGCTCGATTGATTGGTGTGATCTCAGGATCGATAGTTTGAATTTTTCCCCCCAGTCTCAGATTATGGAGCAGCGATTCCCTCAGGTTGTCTGAGGAAGGAGGAGGTTCTGTGTGGGGCCTACTTGGTCTGAATGCCTGTGTTGGTGGAGATTTTGGTTTTTTTATGGTCAGATATTAACCAGGATTAATTCCTGTTCAAAACAGATTGCCATTGCTGTCCTGCAAAAGGTAAATGAAGCAAACTGATGGAAATTTTACAGCCAGTTTCAAAGGAGCCAGTATTGGTCTTCAAATTATCTTGTCTGACTCAGTGGCCATATACAGAGAAAGCTGTAAAAAATAATCCAGAGTTCCAAAATTAACCAAGCCCAGTACAAGATTCTGCCTGAAACATTTCAGAAATTAGAATTAGATGATTGTCTAATTGCATGAGTTTTACACACCATGCCACAGGGGTCTCAGCAGCCCATCCCTTGTGTTGGGAAGGTGTCCATGAGGTTAACAAACACTGACTTCTTGGAGCCCAGTGAAAACCAGCCTGCTTTACAAATATTCTGGTGTTTAGCCTAATTCATGATGCTGTATTGATAGAAGCGAAGGTGGGAGATCAAAACCAGGCTCTAAATTCACAAACTCTGCCAGCCTGGGGGGAGGTGGAATGGAATTAGATCAGAGTTGTGCTTATTCCCATCCTGGTCACGTCCCTCTACACCAAGCACATCCTTGCTGGTGAAGGGTCACCTCAGCTGCTGCAAAATAATTCCTCCATTTGTGCAGAGTGTGGGGATAAGGTTTAAACCAGATGTTCTCACCTTTGTTAGCAAAGCACAGGAAGGGAAGGGTGTAGGAAGCACTCAGCTGCTGGAGACCCTTCTGATCTCATGGGTTGGAGGTGATTCCAAAGGTTCCAGGGGGAGTTTTGCATCAGGAGTGTCTTACCCCGATATTCAGTGCTCTGTGTCACTCCACTGCACTGGATGGGCTCCAGCTGTCCCTTCACAATTTGCTTTTTGGTGCTACTCTCAACCGTTTTTTATTATGATTCTTTTTAAATACAACTGGAGCTTTGGAGACCGTCAGCCTACAGAGATTTGCAGCTGTTGAGATTTGTTTAGCAATTTAAAAGAACTGAGAACAGTAAAAAGTGCCAGTAGCTCACCCTCAGTCTACATCAGAGCCACGTGTTCTGCTGTTCACACGCCTGCTTGAGGGGTTACAAAAAGTCACAGCAATGACTTCTAGTTCCTCACACCAAACTTGCTTGCCTAGAAAAGGAATCTCCTTAAAAGAAACATGGGGAATGAAAATAATCATTTATTGCAAAGTTAACTGTTGTTATTCTGGCCCGGTTGAAGGTAAATTGCTGATTTTAAAATAAACCAGTCCAGTTATCAAATATCCCAGAGTCTATGGGCAAAACTGCAGTGTGTGATTTGTGGTTTGTGTGTGAGAATGGCACATGTATTTAGATTGAAGAAATATGGTTACGTGTAATTATTCAAAATAGCACTTCTCAGGAAGTTAATTAAGATGTTTTTCAGTATAAAAACTTACTCCATAAATGTGGAAAAGAAAGGCAAGAAGTTAGCTGTCAGTGTTAGTATTTAACTCTTGAATTGTGGTGTATCCTTCTATTTATCACAACCTGAAGCTGAGGTTTGCTGTTAGCTGCCCTCTTAGATCACTTGCAGAAGAAATTCCTACAGCAATTTAAATATAGCAAAAAACCACGACGATGACAAGAACACATGACAGAGAAGGGAACTGAAATTTTCTCAATCTCTTTCTTCCCCTCTTTTTAATGCCATTAAAATTTAACACAGCTGCTTTGCTGGTACCACTATTGTTAATGTTGCATAACCCTATAATTATTAATCTTTTTGAAACACTCTTAGAACCTGATTATACACTTTTCTCCTCAAGTGAAAGCAGCAAATGCTGTCAAAGACAGGGTGGCAGTTCAGATTTCTAATGAAAGCAGGCGAGTTTCCATGAGCTGGGATCTCTGTGGACAGTTTTAATCCCATATTCAGAGTTTCAGAGCATTCCAGATCCGTAGGAACAGAAGTGGCTGGGGCACACTGAGATTTTCTGATGGACACTCCGATCTCTCCACAACTCTTCTGTGCAAAACACAAAGTGCAGGCTCTTCACTGATTCAGCCAAGCATTGGTAGATTCCTCTCAGCTGCAAACGAATCTCCAAAAATGACCGGTTAGGATTAGCTGTTAAAAATAGCAGAATTGTGAAATTGGACATAAATAGCTTTCTCCTGAACTGTTCTTAGCCGTGGATCCTCCGCTTTCCACTTGTGTCCTCAAGTGATGTCATTTTAACTCTTGGACATTGTCAAAAATAGCCAGGCCAGTTTCCATCCTCCTTGGACAGAGCGATGGGGACAGTGACAGTGGCCCTGTGAGTGTCACCTGCCGTGTGCTGACACTCTGGGTGGGACACCACCAGCATCACAAACAGGAAAATAACATCACACACAGTTTTTAAAATGTTTGGTTTATTGCAGAGGCTAAGAACAGTAGCAAAAGCCATGGAATGCTGTTTATTGGCAGGCACAGATATTTGAACACGTATTTAAGCACATATTTAAACAAATATCAATTCAAACAGACCTTGCTTTGGGGATGAGGGGCACAGGAGTGACAGGCAACTCACAAGTGTGGGATCATTTTCCTCACCTTGGCAGGTAAAAAATGTTTATTCCTTCATGGGCAAAGCAAGGCAATTTCCATGGGGGAATTGGAAAAAGTTTTACTTCAAAATAGGTTGACAAAAGTTGGACCAAGTCATATCAGCCGTATTCTTAGGATATTAATAATATAAAGAATAACCCAACAGAAAATAAGATCAAAGAAACTTCTACCTTTCCATTTTCAGACACATAATAAAATCCAAACCATGCCAGATACCTTATTAGAAAATCCAGTAGGTTTTTGAAACTGCAGCAAAGTCGGGACTTTGTAGAATTTCACATTAATGTATCATTATGCAGGTTATATTCAAGTTCTTTTTGAAGTGCATTCATGATTTTGAAATGAAATAAAAGATGAAATCGTGTTCTTTCCCCGCAAATATTTTGTCTTTTTTATTGTTCTAAAAGGGCTGCAGGGGGAATATTCATCTTTTAGTTCAGGTTCAGACAGCACTTACCCATTGTGTTTTCAGTAAGTTCCTTCTGTGTTCTGAAGAAAATGCTATCTTGAGGGTTTTTTCCCTTGAAAAGTACATTTGGAAAAGAACTCGATATTTCCATCGAATTCTGTGCTGTGTGGAGGGGGACTTTTCTAAGCAAACTGTGAGGGGTGGGTGGCAGGAGGATTCAAGTCCCCTCCTTTAACGATCACCTGAAGCTGTGCTGATAATCCCTTATCTGAGTCGTGGGTTGTGGTCTTTTCTTTCTGAGTGGCAGAGGGAGCTGAGTTTATCAGTTTCAGATGGCAGGAGGGAAAATGACATAACTGAGAGTAATTTGATTTGCCCAGAGTGACATCCAGGACTACTCAGAGTTTGTTAGGGAAGCTGTTGGCCCATAAATTTGCAATATTAACCCATTTTATTTAGTTTAGAACTCAAGATAAAGCAGTTCTGTCCTGGGGCTTTCTGATATCATTATTTCTCAGTAACTCAGATCCTGGGTGCTGGATCTGATGCTCTTTGGGGTTTTTTTTTCCCTCTGCTCAGTAGTTACTATAGTTTTAAGTACCAGTTTGCACAAAGATTTTCTAAGTATGTAAAACAGAAAAATCCTGATGAAATTCTTCTATTTTTTGCTGACAGTAAGAAATGCAATAACACAAAAGGAGGTATGTTGGTGCTAACTTAATTCCCAGTTTTTATAGTGGATGTTTTATTATTCATTTTCCCAGTTTGCTATTATTTAGTGAAACACATGCTTTAAAATGGATCTTTATAATGGCAATTCTCAATGCTAAATTTCCTTCAGAAATTTCCCACCTGTTTCTTTTCTGGAATAAAACACTGAGCACAATACTACATAATATTGTATTTTATGCTGACCCCAAAAAGAAAAGAATGGGGAAGACTCTCTTGAAGCTTGCAGTCCAGCAGAAGACTCACACGAGTGAAACCACTCACGGTAACTTAAATTTGGAGCAGAACCCCGCATTAATTTCCTGGTGTTCATTAAATATTTCTCAGAGTGTTGCAATTGCAGTTACAACAGCTCACCCTCCCCGTGCCCTGAGCCCACACTCCCAGCCTGAAGTCACCTTGACTTCAGGGCGGCTCGAAAGCTCCCTGGAAAAATTAATATTTAGAGAGATGGAGCACACGGGAGGCAAAGAACATTGATCTAAACCTGTGATAAGTCTCCAGCACGACTGAGAGCGATCGTTATTGAATCACATGTAAAAACATGTCAACATGTTTCAGCTGGGAATTTTTTGGAGGGTCAAAAGTACAGGAGTCAGGTGACACAAGGGATTGCTCCGGTGCTGGAAAGTGGCTGAGCAGGTTGGATGCTTTGCAGTTCCTACAGTTGAGGAGGTTAACTTCTTTTTTTTTTTGCTAATTTCAAAGATGAAAGAGATCCTTTTGTGCAACAGACGATAGGTACAAAAGTTCACGTGTCTTTATTATTGCATTATTTAGTTGGGTTCTCTTAGTGTAGGGTAGAAAGGCTGCTGTTGGATACAATCAATGTTGGGGGTCCATTTTCATTTCCTGGTGTTTTATCTTGTCAGAGTGATGTTGGGATGTCACCTCTGCTTCCCCTCCACGCTCAGAAAGGTCTGCTTGAAGAATTTCAGCCCTTCATGAAAACACTCATCAATAAACTGTGTGTAAATAACTGCATTCCCCACAAAATCTGATCATCCCCAATAAATTCCCAATAAATTCCCTGTAAAATCTGATTAATTTGGGGGGCAGCTAGAAGAGGAGAGCAGTGAATGTTCAACCCTCTTTGATATTATTTATCTACTTTCTCAGGCTTTGGTGTGTTTGAATTATCTTGACATCCCAATGGCTGTATGAGCAGTATTTTATACTGGCATGTACCAGAAATTATTTATAATTATAGATAGGAAAATGTATTTGCTGTTACACTGAGAGCTCTGTGTTTAATGCAGAAATAGTGCTCTGCATGTTTATGTTCATGAATGAGTTTTGCAGCATGGTGCTTTTTCACTTTTACAACTTGGTGCTTGTCCAACAGATTAAAATATTTTGCCAAAAACCAGCACTCTGTCAGATCATGTGGGCCCTCCATCCAGTCTTGCTGTATTCAAATATATTTTGCATTTTTAGTGTTGGGAAGATGAGAATGCGATGGAAACGGCTCATCCCGATAGGAGAGAAGCATTTTTATGGATTATTTGCAGCGTGTTTGACTGCCAGGAAAAACTTTAAAAGTGGGATTTAATTCAAGGAATGAGTTTAAATTCATATGGCATTTTTTCCTCCTCCTCCTCCTCCTCCTCTTCCTGTGGGAGTATTCAGTGTTCTGCCATGGCAGGGAACTGCATTTAGGATATTAATGAGTGTATTTCACCCCAGTCCAGTTGTGTGCCTCATTAGCTCATCTCTTGGAAACAATACTGAAGTTTACTGTCTTGTGAACATTAAAAAGCACTGACGTGACAGAGGCTGAGGAGAGAAAAAAATCCCAGGCTTCTTCCCAACAGTGTTCTGCATCCCTAAATTCCCTTCTACTACGAAGTGGATTGAGAAAACTCGATGTGGTTATTTCGGTATTAATATTACAAAAATTCTTCAGGGTTAGTATCAAATTTATTGCATCTGCGATGTTTTAGAAGAAGAAGATTAACTGGATATTGTGCACCTAACATTTACTGTTAAAGTTATTAACACTTCAAAAAGAAATACAAACTCTGTGTTCTGAATTCCATACCGGAGTACAACTGTTTAAATTTCCAAACTAAATTGACACCTCAGCTGTTAATTACTGGCTAAGCACCATTTCCAAAGAATGGAGTCCATTATTAATATATTAAAATGCTTTAAGAGACACGCTGATAATGACCTAATGAAACCAGACAAGGAGTGGAGCAGGAGATTGTCCTGGAAATAACTGTGGTGCTCACACAGGTTTGTGCCCTGTCACACTCCCTGACATCCTGGAAAATCTCACACGGGCTCAGGGAGCCACAGAGGAGCTGGCAAATTTTCATATAACGCAGGATAAACTCACGGAATAAACTCACTGAGTGCTTTTGCCACGCGTGAGCACAGGGTGAACTCAATAAATGTTTTTGTGCTGTACTTGGAGGCTTCAGACAGAGCTGGTTCCCACTGAAACAGCAGCAGACTCCTGGCTGACAGTGCCACTGGGGCTTCGTGGTGATGGGAGTTTATTTCATTTTATTTTATTTTATTTTATTTTATTTTATTAACTCTGGGCACAGCCTTGTCACTGAAACAGGCATTTTACACAGGAAATAGGGCGTTTTATGAGACTCTAATTTCTGACGGGTCTGTATTACGAAGTACATTGATTTATCTGTGTGTATGAGACGTCATTTAATAATATATCACAGCTAAAGAAGTCCTTTCTTAGCCAAAAGCTGAGTTTTTAAAGGTGCTTCACTTTAGGCAGGTTTAAATGCCATTAGCACCAAAGCAATATTCAAAATGAGTGGTTTGCTTAATTTTGAGCCAACCACTGGATTTCTGTCGAAGCTGGAAAACTCCATGTTGACTTCAAAGCAAGTTTAACATCTGAAAGCACAGTCACCAGTTGTGCAGATGAAACTTCTGAACCTCCCATTTGCTCTTTAAATACTTTCAGTGGCGAATACGGATTTTTGGAATCACGTTAATTTCGTGCAATGGGTAAACCTTGCACTAAAGCCAGCAGCACACGGCCTGCCCGGTGTAAATAAATGCCAATTATTAAAGTGTGCTGAGCCTTGGAGCCAAGCACAGGCCTGAGAATGTCACCACTCTTATCAATTGAATGGTGTGGTGGTGTTCCAGCTGACAAAGCTCTGCTATCTCGTGTCCCACGCGGCGTTTTTGGGGATATTTTCGCATCAATGACTTCCTCCAGCCTCGGGAGGCACCTCCAGGGCTGGAGCAGACCTTCCCCTCAGCCGTCTGCCAAAGGGGGCAAAGGGCTCTCCCGAGAAGTCAGCCCTTGCTGATTACAAAATCCAAAGTGATTCATTGCCTGTCTATCAGGATCCTATTTTAAATCACAATGATTCATCGAGAGCGACGCCCACATTTTATATAATGAGGTAGTTTTACAATGCTGCCAGCACCAGTCAGGGACGGGCTGTTTGTTTCTGCTTTCCTCAAATCCCTCAAAACCAACAGGAGCCACATTGCAGTTCCACCGAGGCACGTTGTAAATGCCAATTTATGGTCTTTGCCCATCAGAATCCTCCAGAGGTTTATTCTGATTGTATATTACCAGACGATACCTTGTTTTCCAGATTTTTATCCTTCTGGAGGTGTATTTTTTTTCTGTTCGAAGAAACGAAATAACAATCAATTCTATTTTGAAGAGTGGGAAGGATTTTTAAGACATTTTCGAACAAAAGGCATTGGAAGAGAAGCCTTTCATCAGGGTTACTTTTAGTTTCAGTACATGGTGCCTCACAAAGCATGACTGGAACCAGGAAAGTGCAGTTTCTCTGCTCAAGGATTTCTAAGAACAGTTTGAGGATCCTTTCCCACAAACTTTGAATCTGATTTAACAGAGCAGAAATGATCTCATCTCTGACTGCAGCAGAACACTTTTATTTCTAGTTCTAGTGCTAGTTCTAGTGAGACTTTTACCACCAGAGCCCAGCACTCTGTCACTTCCAGAAATTTGTAATTTCCATGATTTTGAAGTGCTGTTCCTTTTAAATCTGACCTATCTGCCCATGAGTGTTTCAGATCTATAAATCAGTATTTCTTACACAGACACTTCCCGTTGTCCAATATTCTCAATTTCTATTTAAGCTACTTGAGCACAGCCTTGCAATCAGTTACTTTCATACCCTGGAATAACCTGCATTTTTATGGATATCTCTCCAGTATCAGAATGCAACAACCCCTACATGAACAAATTAAAATAGGATGGGAGAATTTGTAGCATATCTGAGTAGCCTGTGGCATTTTTGAACTTGTTTCTCATTTGCAATTATATTTACAAGGGTTTATGTTGCTGCAAGGGTATAAAATGCTGCTATTCCAAATAACCCAGGCCATTTTGTTTGAATTCCATGGAATAGAAAATATATTTAACACTAAACAGCTCTATTATTCCCTGCATGGGCTTTTCTTCCTTGTCTTTATTAACAGCTACCTCTTAAACGTTGTGGTGAATTTTATGGACTGTGCTTTTAGCGAGCACAGCTTGTAGTTACAATTCAGCCATAGGAATAAAATACATTTCCTACTGATTTATGAGTTGCTTTTATTTTGGCCTTTCCAAGTGTTTGGATTTATACACATTCTCCTGGAGTTTTACTGTGCAGCCTTGCTGAGAGGACGGATGCGTTGCCTCCCCGTTTACCTTTCATTTGGCTCTTTGAAGGGTGTGGCTGTCACTGGGCACCACTGGGATTTCAGAGCTGTCTGGGACTGGTCAGACTGGGAGACGGGGCAGAAATGAGCATCCCCCAGCCGTGTTTGAAGGCGTTTCTTTGAGATTCCCCTCAGCCCCGGGAATTTTTCCTTTTGCTCTCGGAATTCGGGCCCTGTGCTGGCTCTGCAGGTTGGGACAGCGGGAGGGAGAGGAGCCTTTCCTCAGCTCCTGCCCCTCCTACTCAGTGAGTAACCCTTGAGGTGTGCCCCGGCCTGACAAATCCGTTTGGTCCAGAACGCTCCACTTGTTTTATTTATCATAAACACAGGGTGTTTATTCCGTTCTTTCCGAAGCGCGCTCTCCCCGTGGCGTCTTTCTGGGGTTGTTGGGTGGACAAGTTAATTTTTGGGGCCATTTTCAGATGGCTTCAGAGCTGGACCTGAGGAACAGAGGAGA
>VZTG01007077.1:0-23407 GCA_013397845.1 Melanocharis versteri
GGGGGAGACGCGGCGCTGCCCGGCCCGTCCCCTCCTTCCCTCCCTTTTCTCTTCCTTCCCTCCCTTTTCTCCTCCTTCCCTGCCCTCTTCCCGTCCCCTCCCTGCCTCCTGCCGCGGCTCCTCGCAGCCGGACCCGGCGCCGGTGAGGAGCGGGGCGGGATCGGCCGCCGGAGAGGGTCCGGGGCTCTGAGGGAGGGAGAGTGCCTGGGGAGCCCCCTCAGTGCTCGCAGCGCCCAGGCGTCCTCCGAAAACCTGAGTGAAAGACGACAAAAAAAGTCTGACGGTACAAAATAACCATATTTATGGGTCAGGGAACGCTTCAGAGAGGGTCCGGAGCTGGTTGTGGTGGAAGGAGAACGCTTGGGGGGTTCCCTCAGTGCTCACAGCGCCCAGGAGGAACTGGTTTCAGGGCTAGAGATCCCCCGAAAAACAGGGACAAAAAGTACAAAATAATGGCTATCAGTATAAAATAACCACGTTTATGGATCAGGGAACACTTTAGAGAGGGTCCGGGGCTGGTTGTGGTGGAAGGAGAACGCTTGGGGGGTTCCCTCAGTGCTCACAGCGCCCAGGAGGAACTGGTTTCAGGGCTAGAGATCCCCCGAAAAACAGGGACAAAAAGTACAAAATAATGGCTATCAGTATAAAATAACCACGTTTATGGATCAGGGAACACTTTAGAGAGGGTCCGGGGCTGGTTGTGGTGGAAGGAGAACGCTTGGGGGGTTCCCTCAGTGCTCACAGCGCCCAGGAGGAACTGGTTTCAGGGCTAGAGATCCCCCGAAAAACAGGGACAAAAAGTACAAAATAATGGCTATCAGTATAAAATAACCACGTTTATGGATCAGGGAACACTTTAAACCGGGTCCGGGGCTGCCTTTGATGGAAGGAGAAGGCTTGGGTAACACACTCCCCCCTCCACACTCACAGCACCCAGGAGAAACTGATTTCAGGGCAGGGTGGCCCCCCAAAAATCGAGATTCAGTGTGGGCTGGCAGCCCCCGAAGCAGAATCGTAGAACGAATTAGGTTGGAAAAGACCTGAGATCATCAAGTCCAACTTGTGACCAAACACCCATTTTTCAACTAGACTATGGCACTGGGTGCCATATCCAGCCCTGCTTTAAACATCTCCAGGGATTGTGACTCCACCTAATCCTTGGGCAGCCCATTCCAATATTTAATCACCCTTTCTATAGGAAAACTCCTCCCAATGTCCGACCTGAACCTCCCCGGCACAGCTCCCGCTGCCTCACGCAGCACAGATCCTGCACTTTCCCCCTCCCACTGAAGATGCTAATATGAAATAACCACATTTATGGCTAAGGGGACATTTTATGGACACATTTGTGGGTCAGCCATGGATCAGGGTCACCACATCGGGTGATGAAGGGGAGCTCAGCAGGGACACAGGGGCACAAATGTGGCAGGAGGAGCCGGACGGTCTGGGTGGGTCGGAGCACACGTCCTTCCCCTCGGGATAATGACTAAACCTGTGTCCGGCATCGCAGGCTGGAGGAGGTTACTGGTCCCATTGTAGTCCTGCCTGAATATATTTGTTCCCATCGTAAAACCGTGAGACAATTCAAGGAAATGGGGCATGGCTGCTCGGGAGACGGTCAGGATTGGAGCAAGCCGGGGGAGAAGCTGGATAGCAGAGCTCTGCTTGGATCACTGCTGGCACAGGGCAGTGCTGCTGGTTATTTAAAACCCAAATTCCTGAGGAATCGTGCCTTGCAAAAGCATAGGAAAACAGAAATGTGGAGCAAAACCCAGTTTATGAGTCACTGCTATGAAGTGAAAGGAAGGTCAGGCTGAGCGCTGCAAACTTCATCAAATCCCAGAATCGTTTGGGAAGGGACCTTAAAAATCACCTCGTTCCAAACCCTGCCACGGGCAGGGACACCTCCCAGTATCCCAGGTTCCTCCAAGACCCATCCAACCTGGCCTTGGACGCTTCCAGGGATGGAGCATCCACTATTTACAGCCCAGCCCTTTTCCCTATGGAGCCACTATCAAATCTGCCACGGATTTGAGGTTTAAATCCAGAAAAACGGGGACTGCAGCGAAACACCGAGTGAGCTGCATTAAAAGCAACTTGTTTAGAAATGCTGCAAATTCCAATGCCTTGAACACCATCTGGGAGCCGGGAAGCTCCGAATCTTCTGCAGCGAGCTGTGATTTTGGCTTAGCTGTTAACCTTGAGCTAGGCAGGATTAAATTCTGGGTGAAAAAAATAAGGGATCAGCACACATCTGATGGTATCAGCAGGAGCTGAAAGAATACTTCCCCCTTTTCTTCTTTGCAAGAAAACAGCAGTGATGGAAACCCAATGTTTTTGTGCACGTTCATTAATCCTAATGATCAGGTGCTGACAGCTCTAAAGGAAGAGAAGAGAGCTCTTGGTTAAAATAAAATGGGAAGAACAGGATTGTTCCTGCTGCCTTCTCTCCTGCCTGTGTTCCTTCCAGATCTGGGCAGACAGCTCTCTAGATCAGAAGGCAGCTTCCTCTCCATCCCCAGCTCCATTCCAGGTGTCTGTCTACATCATTAAGTGTGCAAATCAGCAAACCCAGCAAAAACCTCCTGCAGCTGGCACACTTCCACCGAAAAAACTGTTTTCTGTCAACCAGATCGAGCCCCTTAGTGCGAGTAAAACAAACCAGCCAAGTAAAATTACTTATTTTTTGGTTATTAGATCCTTGTTAATGCCTTAAATTGCAGTGTTCCTGCCACAGTGGGCAGGTACCTGAGTGGTCCAGCTGCACCAGCAGAGATTTGCCCAAGCTGCACTGGGATGTTCCCTCCTGGTTGTCCCCTGAGCGGACCAGGACTTATGTCTCTTGTTTCATATTAGCAACAGGAGGTCACTGCGTTTGTCCTGTGATTTTAAACCCAGCAGCTGGTGTAGAACACTTCCCACTGCAGCCCTGCCCCATCCCTCTTTGGAGCAGGCTGTGCCACGCCCTGGATATTGACCCGAGCCATCTCTGATCCTTCCCAGCCCACAACATTTCAGCTGCGTTGGCAGAACCGGAGTTCAAGGCCATGATTTGCAGTCTGAGTCGGGCACCACGAGCCGGGAGCTGTGGCACCACCCTGATAACCAGCAGAGCAATCCACACGGAAAAGGCAGCTCACAGACTGCCAGGATATCCTCGGGATACGGAAGGGACTCGCAAGGAGCCTCAAATCCAACTCGTGGTCCTGCACAGGACAACACCAAGGATCAGGGACAGCTTTCACTAGACGAGGGTGCCCAGAGCAGCTGTGGCTGCCCCATCCCTGGAAGTGTCCAAGGCCAGGTTGGACAGGGCTTGGAGCAACCTGGGATAGTGGGAGGTGTCCCTGCCCATGGCAAGGGTGGAACTGGAGGGGTTTTGAGATCCCTTCCAACTCAAACCGTTCTGTGATTCTATGAATCCCTCTCTGTGCCTGAGAGCATTGTCCAAACACTCCTGGAGCTCTGGCAGCCTTGGGGCCGTGACCATTCCTTGGGGAGTCTGTTCAGCGCCCCACCACCCTCTGGTGAAAAACGTTTTCCTGATATCCCAAATGAAGCTTTCTGGGCACAGCTTCACACCATCCCCTCAGGTCCCATCACAGATCACCAGAGAGAAGCTGGTGGCAGTGGATCTAGCGAGTGGGAGTAGTTGCAAGGCAAGGAGCAGGAGGATAAGGAGTGGGATGTCTGGAATGCAGGAGGCTCTCCCAGAGAAGATGAGGAAGGCACATCCTCCCCCAGCCACCCTCCCAACTAACCTAGGGAAGAGCAGCTGCCAGGGAGCCCCAGGAGGGCCTGTTCCACAGCCATAATGGGAATATCGCCCACGTGGGGCTGAGCACACCGCTAATTAGCTAATGAGTTTGTTCCAAACGTCTGGCCACGGTGCGAGGGACAACAGGAGCAGCACTTGAAAAGCCCCGAACGATGACAAGTGCATTTGTCTCTTGTCGCTGACCCCAACCCCGCATTAACAAATAGGTCACAAACAACGGTGCTTTGCAGTGATCTAATCCTCCAGCCATATGTCGGCTGCCCGAAAAAACACTGCACAGAGAACGCCCCAAAGCTCTGCAAAAATCCCAAGGAAAACTCGATAAATATATCCCTGCCGTCTGAAATTTGATTTCCTCACTCTATTGTTCCTCATTTCCTGAGAGCTGGCTTGGTGGATCACATTTTCTGCTTCTGTCTCCAGTGCTTGTAAGCAAACAAGACTGAATCTCATTATCCTGATGCATAGCCCTGGCTGCGTGCAATCCAATCTCTAAATCACAGTCATTTTGCACCATTACTGATTTTCCTTCCCACTCCTAACCTGCAGGTCTTCAGAGGAATCAATGCAGAAATAGAGACGAGCATCATCTAATGAAGGTGTGTTTAATGTTCAGCACTTCAGTCTGGATTAAACAGCCGAGTGAGAAACTGCCTCGTGTCTCAGGAGGTTGGGCACCCTCCACTCCAGTGGCAGCTGCAGCTTCCCAGCCTTCCCGGGAAGCCACATGCTTCCACATGGGGTAAATGGGGACTTCAGTCCCTAAGAGCCCAATTTGGGAAATCTGCTAATTAAATAGTCTGGGCAAACACAATCATCATTGTCCTTAGAGCCAAAGCGGCGAGATGTTTCTCAACAAGCACAGACCCTCCCCGGAATTTTCTGAGCTGTCTGCATGTTGCTGACAGTTATAGAGAATATATTCAGATTATACAACTTGATGTTCACCCCGGGTTATTCTCTCCTGGATTCATGAATATTTCATTGAAATATGCAAAGTCTGAGTTACAGTCTTGTCTGCTTCAATTAGACGCACGGATCCACGGGGTCTGCAGCCCTACCACGCTTCCAGGGCTTGTCTACAAAGCGAGGAGAACCAAAATAAAAGTTTAGCTCCCATCATATTCAGCCTGGGTTCTTCAAACATCTTTAAATAAGGGAGAAAAGCAGAAGGATGGGAGAGTAGGGCCCAGTGAGCCTGTGCCTGAGTTCAGCTGGAAGCAACCCAAGCTAATCAGAACAGAGCCAGCAGGAGGGGGTTCGTTCCCTTCGTGATGCAGACAAACTTGTAGAACTGTTTCCAATGCAAATATTCCTTTTGACAAGTTCAAAATTAATACACCTCTAATATGGGTATTCAAAACAGACCTTTTCTGAACACGTTGGCAGATTCATGAAAAGAGGGGGAAGAATGCAAGCCCAGCACATTCTGGTTTTCTCAAAATGAATGTGCTCTGACAGTGCAAGAGGCAGTGACGTTTGAATGTGCTTAGTTCTGGTAATTACCAAGTGCTGTGTTTCTTTAGAAGCTGGAGCTGTTCTCATCTGTGGGCACCTTCCCTCATTCCTTTCTCCTTACTGCTCCGGAGGTGCAGTTTCTCCCATGCCACAGCAAGAAGCCAAGGCTACTGTGCTGCTTACATTAAACCCCACTGAAGCCTCGGGGTGAAATTCCACAAGTTTTAATTGACCTAAGTCAGAGTGTTGTGGTTCCTGCCCTTCCTCCACCACCCCTTCCCATTCCCTCCGTGCCACCAGCACCAGCTTATACCACCTGTGGTGAAGATTAATCACTTTTTGGGGGGGAGTGGTGCTTCTCAGCCAGTTCAGCTCCCTGAACCAGCTCACCAGAGGTTCAGAGGAGCACCCACATCAGCAGAAAAGAGGACAGGGCCATGCAAGGCCACACCGACTGCTGATGAGGTGTTTTTCTGGGTTTATAGGACACAGGGAGCACATTTGACCTAAAGAGCCTGGATCTGCTGCTTGTTTCCAGGCTGGGAGCACTCACCCATTAGGGCCATCTGCACAGCTTGGAGTGGCAGACTCAGGCCCAGCAAAGTCAGGCTCATTTTGTGTTCCCATCTGGCTCCCCGAAGCGAGTCACCAAGGCAGAGCCTGTAAACCTGCTCGGTACAGTTTGTTCTATCCCTCTTGCCTTCCTCCTTGTCACAACAAGAGGACTTCCTGCCAGGATGGAGCTGATGGACAACGTCATCCATCAGAATTCCCCCTCCTCCTCATTCCTGCAGCCACCCAAAGAATGTCACCCGGAGAGTCAGACCCTCCCTTTTGCCCCAGGCCCATCCTCAGACTGATAGAGGCTCCGTAATAACTTCCAAACTGCAGGATGACCCGTGCAGTTGCACAAGGATCTCACGTGGCTGGGGATTATCCTCACTCCTCCCAGCTGTTTCTAACCTTGAGGGAAAACGCCCTGTGGGGTTTGCTCTCAGGAACGTGGCAGGAGAGCTGTGCTCCTGGCTCTGCAGAATCCTCTGGGATTTGGGTCTCCTCTCTCCTGCTGAGACAGGGATTTTGGCTGGTCCTGGCTGGAAAGGGTGGCAAAAGACTTTGTACACTCGTAGAAGAGGGGGGAAGTGATGTGTACCTACAACCAAGCACCCAGCCTGTGGCCACTGCTGGCAGAGGACATGGTCCAGCACAAGGAATTTCATTTTTAAGCACAAAACACCAGAAAAGCACCACCTACCCCATAGGAATCAGATGCAGCAATTCATCCACCCCTTACCTGGGGAGAACCAGAGGGTACCAACACTGAAATCAGCATTATCACACCACAGTGTGGTGCTCACAGAGATTTGGAGCATCATTGAGGTAACTGGAGCTTCCTTCATGTGTGCTCTGCTCCCAGAGCATCCGATGCCTGGAAGCCACCTCAGCTCCAACCCTGGGAGCTGAGCTGCACAGCTACAGCCAGTTTTAGCTCAAATTTCAGAGCTTTGCTCTCAGACACAAAAATGTGACTCCCAAAGCGGAGCAAGTACTGGAAGCTGCAGGTATTTTGTGTCTTTTAAACAGGGAGGCTGGAACAGTGCTGCCACATCCCTGGATTACAGCTGGATGCCCATCACTGATTAGCCCAGCTGAAGAGCTGGTAGCTTTCCCCCTTGACAGATGAAAACTGAGAGCTGTCTGTTTGGTTTGTGTTTGCACAGTCTCCAGCCAGTGGCTTAATTAGTTGGCCCAATTTCTGGGTTTCTGATTCCCACTTCTGCAAGTAACTTCCTCCATTCCCAGGCTCACCAAGCCAGTTGAAAGTTTAATATCAGTGTGTGCAGTTGTGGCTCCAAACTTGTCCCTGCTGCCCCATCTCATCCTCAACAGGGCTTCCCAGGAACTTTCATTCTGTAAAAAACCCTAAACAACAGTGCAGAGCTGTAAATACATGGTCCCTGTGTGATAAACAAGCAGATTAAAAAAATTCACCAGCTGGGCTGGAAGAGATTCATGACAAGCCATCAGGACTCCACAAAGCAAACAAACTGCACAGCACTGCAGGCAAGAATTCCTCCAGAACACATTCAATCCTAACGCTACCCAGCCAAGCTGCCCCATGCATCAGCCCTGCTCTGAGCTCCTCAAAAGCTTGGTGGAAGGAAAATGTCCCTCTTCAACAACAGCAAGTCTCAGGAGCCATTTGAGCACCTTAGCCAGTCAAGCAGGTTATAATTGGCTGTAATTAATACTCCTACGAGCTTCCACATTCTTATGGACTGAGATGGAGGAATACAGGATTGCTCCCTGACCCTGCGAACATGAGAGGAAGTCAAAGGGGTCTGCTGCCTTCTGATTTTTAGAAATCAAACATCTCTGATAGGAGAAGGTGAGAGGCAAACACCAGCACTGCTGGGAACTGACTGTGCGCAGCTCCATCTCTTCTGGGGCACAAACCACAATAACCTCAATCAAAAATAACTGCAGAGCAAGTTGCTACAGACAGCAAGTTTCCTCTGTCCCTCAAGATGCCTCTTTTAAGCTTTCACATCACTCAGAGCATTTTGGGAGGGGCATGGGATGCAAACCACGCACAACCACAACAGATTTTAGCAGTGCTCAAAGTGGCCTTTGGTGAAACATCAGCTGAATAATCCAATCCAGGAGGGTGAAAACTAAAGAAGCCCGAAATGCCTGATGTCATGAAAACCCCACGTGCGTCACCAGTGGGCTGGAGGAAGGGTTTGTGGCACCTGCACAGCTCAGCTGAGAAGTGCTCTGCACTCAGCAGGATCTCCAGCACTCAGGGAGGAAGAGCTGGGCTGTGCAGGGCATTTCCTCCAAGAAGCCACCAGCTGACCCTTAAATGAAAACTGGCAGGCACTTCCACACAAACACCCTGTGCCCTGCTCCTCATTACGGGCGCGTTCCAGAGCGTGTCTGCATCAGCTTTTCCAGCTTGCACTTGAGAGAGAAACGTGAGACTCCAGTGTTTTCCCTCCAGGCAGGGCAGGACCTCTTGTTTTGCTCTGAGATCAGAGCCTGGGGGAAGGCAGGCAACTGGAGATGCTGTCACTCAACGGGATCCTCTTTCAAGATGCATCTTGCAGACACAGCTCCAGCTGGGGAGGTGCCCAGAATTACTGAATCCAAGGAGAACACAGCGTGGAATTCTGTCTGCTCACTCACTTATTCCTCTTATCAGAAAATGACAGAATGGTTTGGGTAGGAAGGGACCTTAAAGCTCATCCAGTTCCACCCCTTTCCATGGGCAGGGACACCTTCCACTATCCCAAGTTACTCCGAGCCCTGTCCAACCTGGCCTTGGACACTTCCAGGGATGGAGCAGTGCCAGCTTCTCTGGGCAACCTGTGCCAAGGCCTCTCCACCCTCAGAGGGAAGAATTTCTTCCTATTATCTCATCTAACCCTGCCCTTCTTCAGCTTAAGGCCATTCCCACTTATCCCATCACTACCACCCCTGTGAAAAGTCCCTCTCCAATTATATCCTCTCATTATCCTCCAACATTCCCTATAAACACTGCCAGTGCTCAGATTTTGGACTGGACACCTGGTTTTAAGCAGGATGAATGTTCTTATCTTCCCACACATTGGCTCCCAGCTCCAGACCTTCGTGTTTATCATCCTTCAGAGGCCGAGGGCAGCACCCACGTGCTGTTTTCCTCAGCTCTCCTGGGTCTCTCCCAAAAGCTCCATCCCTGTAAAGCTCCTTTCCCCAGTCTCCCCATGGACTGGCACGATTTCCACCCTCAAGGCTAAAGCCTCCCCTGAGCCTTGCAGATATTTGGCACATTCCCTAAGCCTTCAGCACCCAGAGGTGCTCAGGGAGATTTAAACATATGCTGAAATGATTTACTGATCTGTCTCTGCCCCAGGGAGCCAAGAACAGCCCAGCTGCAAACCACTGGAGGCTGCATTCCTGATCCCAGCTGAGGGAGCAGCAAGCAGGTATCAGGTTGGGAAATAGAATTTGTGCTAATCTGATCTCCAGAGGGAGAAGACACAAGTGCCCACACTGCAGAGGGGCTGGAGCCCCTTTCCCAAGCTGGTTTTGAGGGTCTCCCAAAGTGATTCCAGTTCTTTGTGCCCAGTCCAGACTGTTCCTCTTGCTCCAGAGGTTTCCCTGAGCTCCTTCAGCCACCTCACCCTCCACATTTCCACCTGGAGCTGGAGCTTGCCCACAATCAAACTCTTGCCCTTATTTCTCATCTGAGCCCTTCCAAGGTACCCTGTGCCCCGTGGTGCCTCCATCCCCCTGCTCCCAGGCAATGCCAGAGGCTGAATCATGGATTATCCTGAGTTGGAACACACAAGGATCATCCAGTCCAGCTCCTGGCCCTGCACAGACACCCCAACAATCCCACCCTGTCTCTGAGAGCATTGTCCAAACACTCCAGGAGCTCTGGCAGCCTCAGGGCCATGCCCATTCCCGGGGGAGTCTGATCAGTGCCCCACCACCCTCTGGGGGAAGAACCTTTCCCTAATATCCAACCTGACCCTCCCTGACATGGAATGGCACTGAAATCCAAGTTCCTGCAGCAGGGAGGACCAGCAGGGCCAGTCCTCCAGCACATCAGGACATCACCATGTAACATTAATATGACAAATATTAATGTGTCCTGCTGCCACATCATCTGCAGCTCAGCCTGTAGTGACCAAGACCATCAGCCCCCTAGCAAAGCCCAAAAATCAGCAAAATCCAAACCCAGTTCCTCTTTCAGCCTGAGAGAGGAAGAGAGGGGAGGAAGGAAGATTGATAAATCTGCATTTCAGATGCTGAAAGGAACACGGTGTAGAAACAGATATTTTACAGGGTTTTGCCAAATGCTTTGCTTGCTCTTGCATCTCTGTGCGTGTGCCAAACACACCTACATGGGGAGGGTTTTTATTACCTGCGCTAATGTTAGTGCCTGACATCACGAGCCCTGTCAGAGCCACATTGTTCCTTTACCATCAGCTTCACAGGGAGGGGGCTCAGGTCCCCATCTTCCTGGGGATCTCAAACTCTTTCATTGAAGCAAATGCTGTTTCCAGCTCTGCAGGAATATTTCGAGAGAAAGCAGTGCCTTGGCTTTCTATTTCAGATGCAGAATTGCCTCCTAGGGGTGCTGCGTTTGCTAAGAGAGCAGAAAGCAAGAACACACATCTTGGAGCAAACCCCTGGGCAGTGTTCCTTTAACACAGGCCAGATCCTGCTCTCATTTACACACAGATAACTGGAGAAGCTTCAGTGAAATTACCCTGGATTGCCACAGCTGATGTGGCAAAAATCACAACCCAACACAGCCCTAGGGAGGAATCCACCAGTTTTATTGTGGCTTCCTAAAAAATCCGCTCTCAGTTTTTCCTCTTGCCTTGCACAGGCGAAAATCACCACTCGGGAAAAGTGCCCTGAGAGGGCAGTGCCAGCAAAGCAGCAGCTTGGTTTTCCAAAGGGCAGTGGATTCAGCAGGAGGCATGGGTTGGGACAGGCAAGGCCACGCGTGTGGATTCTCCCATGGAACCTTTGAGGCTGTTTGCCCGTTTCAGCCCCAGCTGACGACAGGCTGGGCAGAGTTTTCCCACTATTTAATTACTGAAAATTTCCTGCAGATACTCAGCTGAGGAGGGGAGAGAGGTCAGAGAAACGAGGGACAACCCAGCCCTGGGTGACACTTCAGAGAATCCACCCAGACCTACGGGGGGAAAAAAAAAGGCAGCACTGGACACGGTGGCAACAGGAATAAATCAGAGTGACAGCAGGGCTGGGGACTCTGGGGGGACTCCCGAGCGCATTCCCCGCAGGAAAGGGCAGTGCGGAGCGTCCGGGGAATCCACAGCTGCACCTGCATCCGCCCGGCCACACACAGAGGCCTTCAGTGCTCCGTCTTCCCTCCGCTTCCTCCCTCTTGTGCTGCCCGTCCGTGCCCTGAATAGGCGGTTTCAGCAGCAGCACAGTGCCCGGATTCTCTGGGGCTTCGCGGCGCATCCGGAGCTCCGCTCCAGCGGCCCCTCCGCCTCCTGCGCTGCCCGGGATGTGGCACCGCGCACATCCCCAGCCTCAGCCAGTGGCCAGCGAGGGACCCTCCTCCTCATCCCTCCGTGTCCCCACGGCTGGCACCATCTGCCCTGGCGCTGCCCAAATTCCTGCCACACGCGGCTCCTGTCCCACCGGCAGCTCAGCCAAACACACCACGGCCCAGCCCGAAGTCGCCTCGGTGCTGGCGGTCCCCCGCTGCCCTGGCAGGTGTCACCTGGGCATGTCACCTCCCCCCCAGCAGCCCTGCGGGGAGGGGACACCTCCCCAAGTGTCCCCCCAAAGCAGCAGGGTGGGTGCGGAGCCGAAGGAGGAACCAGAGCCGCTCTTGCCACACTTCCAGAGGAAGGCATGACGTGAGCTGCGGCTTAATTGGTTATTAATAACTTCTTTGTTAACCAGCCAGCCCTAAGGAGGAACCGAAATTTGACTGTCCCGGTGGAGAGCTCAGTCACCGGCAGCCAGCGATCATTCACAATTTCTCCCTGCATTTATTTTTTCTTTTTTTTTCGGTTCCCGGCAATCTCAGCCCCCCCCACCCCGGGTGAGTCACGGCGGTGACAGCACGGTCCCCTCACCTACGCACGCGGCACAGGCTTCTGGGGTGGGTTTTTTCTTTTTAATTCCTAGAAAAATAACAGATGCTCTCGTTGAGGGGGAGATTCTTGGAATCCGTTCAGGCCCCGGGCTGTGTCTGGCTGTGCCCAAACTCCCGGTTCCCCTCAAACAAGCCCCGTGGGAGCCGGGAGCTCCCCTGCCCATGGGTGGTTACTCCGCCAGCCCATGCCGAGGAGCCTGCCCCGACGGCAAACACCGACAGCAAACAGCCTCCACACCCAAATCCCACGCCTCCTGCCCGGTTCCTTCGGAACTTCCAGTTAAAGAGACCCGTTTGATTTGTCTCCCGTGCGAATTGAAGCGGTGCTGTGACCCTCTGTGCCTCCATGCTGCGCTGGCAGAATGCAGCACAGGGAGGGTTTTCCAGCTTCAACTGTCTGGGAGCGGCGTCTGAGGACCCACAAGAGCTGGCAGAGCATTCCCCACTCCCATCCACGCTGCTGCACCAGCCTAGCTAGGAAATTTTAGGATGGGGACCTTGCCTTTTCCATAGCCCAGGCAGGCAGCTCAGCATCAAGGGTGAAGGTTGGAGGCCAGACAGTTGCTCACCCCGGGAGTCTCCACAGACACTTCCACAGCAGGATTCAGGAGAAAACATTCCTCCCACAGCTTAAAGCAGAGCCTGACCCGCACGAGGGCACTCAGCAGGTCCCAGAGTTACCCCCACGTGTGTCAGTGACCACAGCAAGGTCCCAGGACAGAGCCAAGGACCAGGACCCCACAGCCATGGAGCACACGGGATCTGCTGCCAGGAGCAGCAGCCACCAAGTGCCTGCTCCAGGTGGATCTGGACAACTCCAGCCTCTCCAGGTCACACCAGGGAAGACACAGCCCCTATGCAGGGGAACAGCTCACCTTCTGCTCTTGGGGCATCCAGGGAACAGCAGGATCTCAGGAGTAGCTCCAAGACACAGCCACAGGAAAGAACCTTCCCTCCTCACCAGCCCAAACCCAATGAGAGGCCTCCACGTCCTTTTATAGGGCCCAGGGAGGCAAATAACCTTCAGCTTTGCTGGCCCTGATGATTAACTCGTTAATTGTTCACACCTCTGTAAAGGATCCTGGCCTGAGCCCCCATCCCAGCCATGCCCTGAGCCAGGCACTGACAGTGACCTCATCCAGGAGCCCAAAACTGGGTCCTGGGAGCTCCCAGGAAGCCCCCACTGTTTGTTCCCCTGAGGCTGCTCTGCCTGGGCTCTCCCTCCTCACCAAAACAGCTTTTGGCCCTTTTCCAGGAGGCCAATCCCAGCCACCATCCAGGGCTGCACCCCTCTTGAAGAGGCTGTTCGGGATGACCCCCTCAGAGACTCTTTCCTGTAGGTTTGGGGTTGAATTCCACACCCGAGGCTTCATGACTTCAGTCCTTTTCCAGATCCATTTTTGGGGCCAAATGCAGAAGAAGAGGTCCCGCCACAAGCCTCCTGCCCTCGGGCTTCTCCCATGGGAGCACAGTCCCACTTCCCAACCCACCCACACCACAGGCAAGCGGGCCCTGCTCTGATTTACCAGCTCAAAAACCCCAATACCAGCCCAAACCACCCAAGAGATGCAGCTCCACATCTGGAGGCCACCAACACCTCGAGGAGCCTTTCATGGCCATGCTGGACCCAGCGTGGCCAACTGGCTCTGGCTCTGCTCCTGCTGGAAATGTTTTCCTCCCGGTCCTGTGGGATAATGTGAGGCTCAGAGAGGTCTGATCCTCTCTCCTCAGCTACACCAGGGTGTAAACAGTGACACCAGCTCCTCAGTGTGGGCTGACGAGTTGGGTTACGCACGAGATCCGCCGCTCAGGAGTCACCAACGCAGCCTCAGCTCCAGGGGGAAAGTGCTGACACTGAGATGCTGTTTAGGGGCCCTGACGTGGCGTTTTCTAGCCCAGCACGTCGCTTCCTCTCCGCGCGGGGCCTCTGTGGGGCTCCCACTTCCTCAAGAGACATCCGGATCCCCATCGGAGCGGCTGATCCATCCCCGGGCACGCAGGCAGCTCCAGCTGACCCGTGTCCCTGGATTTACCCACATGGATTTACCCACATGGATTTATCCACATGGATTTATCCACGTGCACCATCCCAGGCACGAGCCCGAATCCCGGCTGCGCTGCGTTCCCAACCCCCAGCGCAGTGCTGTGTTGTGGGACAGGATCTGTCCCTGTCCCCTCTCTGGGAGCAAAGCCCTGGGTCTGGAATGAGCCAGCTCACCTTGCCCAGCCCTGCACCACCCAGACCCAGCTCAAAGCCCCTCCGGAGGCAAAGCCAGGCTTGAGACACCCCCTCCTCTCCCATGGGCAGAGCGAGGTGTCACTGAGGCACCGGCCGGAGAGGAGCTGGGGAGGCCAGAGTGGTGTCCATAACAAAGCTCCCCAGGCCACAGAGGAAGGGGAAGAGGCTCCCCTCCCTCCTCTTCCTCCCTCCGCGTGGGGATTTTGCAGCCAGGTAAACACAGGATGTTGATGAAACGGGGCTGGGCAGATTGGGCAAGGCAGGAGTCAGCAGGATCTCCAGGCAGCTCCCAACGCCTGGAATGGCCCTACAGCCAGGAAAGGGCAATGCCAGAGCAGCTGGCACCTTCCTCTGCCTGTCCCCAGGGTCATGGAACT
Source organism: Melanocharis versteri (assembly GCA_013397845.1). Taxonomy (NCBI): domain Eukaryota; kingdom Metazoa; phylum Chordata; class Aves; order Passeriformes; family Melanocharitidae; genus Melanocharis; species Melanocharis versteri. The sequence continues at coordinate 14,487 of VZTG01007077.1, forward strand.
CCCCTGAGTGGAAGGAGAGGCAGCGTGGGCTGGTGGTCAAACCCAGGGCAGGGTGGGCTCCCACGCTCTGCTCTGCCCTCGGGTGATCCATGGGATCCCTTGGCATCTCCTTGCAGGCTGAGCTGAGCTCAGCGCCTCACTCCGGATTTCAGGCTTTGACACTCTACCAACAGCAGCCATGTGGCACCTCCCGTGTCCCTCTGACCACCGGGGACACGCAGGGCGCAGGGATGAGGGGACAGATCCCACCCTGCCAGGCACCGGCTCACGGCTGGCAGGGCGAGCTGGGATGGGGCACCCGGGGACCAGCTGAACACTGCGGCGTTTGGCTCCCAACCCAGAAAAAGGGGCCACAGACTGCTCCGGCATCAGCCCAGCCTCCCCTGGGGTGCGGGTGCTGCTGTCACCCCCACGGTGACCACGTGTGCTCGGGCAGCAGCCAGGGACAGCGAGCCGCGAGCGGGCCACCAGCGAGCGGAGGGGACCTGGGCCCTGCACGGGGAGCACGGCCGGGGGACAGGGGTCGGGGACGGGGTGTGGTGTAGGAGGTGACAGGACAGAGATGGCAAAGGGGCTGCCTGCCTCGTTAGAGGCTGAGTGGAGGGGCAGGTGGCGCTGTCCCTAGTGTCCCCAATGTCCCCAGTGTCCCCAGTGTCCCCAATGTCCCCGGTGTCCCCAGTGTCCCCGGTGTCCCCGGTGTCCCCAGTGTCCCTTGGGGCACTGCTGCCATCTGCTGGCAGGATCCCATCCTGCTCCGGTCCTGAGTCCGGCCACCGCGCCAGGCCTGGGGACCCTCTGTCACCCCACTGTCCTGTGCCCTCTCCCAGGCACTGTGGGACCACCTGTGCCCCCAGCCCGGACACCCCAAGGTGCCCCCCAAGCCTCCCTGCTGCCCCAGGAAGCCAAACCCCAAAACTGCTCCCGGTGTCCACCCCAGCACAGCTGACTGTCACCCCAATAACCCACTCTGGGCTGCGGGTTTCTCCCACACCAACCCGTTCCAGTGCCCAGACACCCTCCCTGCCCTGTTGTTCCCCAGCAGGGATGGCCCGGAGTGGCCTTTGCACCATCCAGTTTGGGCTGGTGGACCAGGGACAGGATCAGGCGCTTGGCTGCAGCAGGGGTGGAGCAGCAGCTCCACGGAGCTGCTTTCCCCAGGGAACATCCAGCTCCGTCCTCCCCAAGGCTGCTGAGGGGCAGAGGAAGCTCATCCCGAGTTGATTTCCTGCTGCATTCCCATCCCCTGGGTCTCTCCGGGACGTGGGGATTTGCTGAGTCCCATCCTCCGTGTGGCAGCCGAGCACATACGGAGCCTCTTCCCACGGAGCCTCTTCCCACGGCCTCCCTGACCTTCCTGGCCTTCCCAGCAGCTCCGTGTCCCCTGGGACCAGCACATCCCAGGATAACCAGCGGGGGTTGTACCTCGCTGGGTGTGGGGACACCCAGGGACAGCCTGCACATCCCTCCCTGCTTCCCACGGGCACTGGGAGCCTGGAAGTGGCCTCAGTGGGGTGTTACAGGGCATTTTTTTTTTTTTTAGGTGCAGTCGGCAAGCAGGATTAATGTTTGGGAGAGGCAAATCATTGAGCCCATGTCCCCAGAGTGGCCCTGCAAACACCATGGCTCATCCCACCCCGGGCAGATGGCAGCAGCATCCTGCTCCTCGCTGGAAAATGCCCAAATCCATGGGCAGGGACTGCGCTGCAGCTGTCCCTGGTTTAATTCCTCGCAGCAAAGCGAGGCAGTGTCTGGTGGATTTTCCACGCGCTCCATGCCCCAGCCCACACACAGGAAGGCTGAGCAGCTCCGGAGACCTTCCCGCTGGGAATGATACCTGGCATGCGAGCCCTGCAGACTCAGTGCCTGACGCCCACCGGAGCAGCAGGAAGTTTTCGTGCTCAGTTTTAGGCTAAAAGGGATTTTTATTCCCTAAGCCCTGCAGAAGAAAACTGGAAAAAATCAATCTCCCCCAAGGCGCCACAGCCCAAAAAGCCAATTTCAGTTGTGCTGAAAGCTCGCTGTTCGGAGCTGAGACGCGGAGCGTTCGCTCTGAATTCCAAAGAAACCAGGTGTGTGCATCCACCCACCTCCCCACGCCTCCGCCATTCCCACCCGCCGCGATTTTCTTGCTTCTGGAACAACCATTCCCACCGATCCCCCTTTTGGCAGCTCAGCCCTCGCAAGGCACCAGAGACTCCCCCACCAGCGCTGCCTGTCCTCTCCAAACGCCCTTCCCAAAATCCTCAACCCGTGCTCAGCCCGTCACCATCCTGCTTCCACCCAAACCCCGGCCGCTGCCCACCACTCACCGCGGAGGAAATGCCAAATCCTGCTGCCATCCTTCGGCGCACGGGTCCCCTGGCACCCGGCTGGGCTGGCACGGCTCCCCCGGCCTCCCCCGCACATCTGGGCAGCTGTGGCCGCGGCGGGGCCCGCGTGGTGCCCCGGCAGCGCTGACATCAGCGCGGTTTCCTGCCCGCCGGCGCCGCCGCACCGTGTGCGCTCAGCCCCGACCCCACAGCCCTGCGGGCTGCGAGCCCCAGGCAGCCCCGGGACCCCTCCTGCAGGCCCCGAGAGCCATGGAGTCGGTGGCCCTGTACAGCTTCCAGGCGACGGAGGTGGACGAGCTGCCCTTCCGGAAAGGGGACACCCTGAAGGTACCGCGGGCAGGGGTCAGCAGCCGGGGGTGGGGAGGGTTGGATGCTGTTGCTTTGGGGGGACAGATTGGGCACGTGGTGACACCGGTGCTTTCTTTGTCCCTGTCCTTGTTGCTTCTGGATCTTTCTGCGGGATCTAAGGAGCCAGCCTCGAGGATTTTGGAGTGTGGAGCAGCATTCCCTGCTTGTCTGTGCCACCAGGCACGGCTCCGGAGAAGGACACCCGCAGCTGGGACATGGCCTGTGGCCTCCCTGGCCATCAGTGCCACCAGCTGTGCTCTGCAGCAGCCCTCCAGGGCTGGGACACGTTTTCCCCTTCCGGGGGGCACCGGAGGTCACAGGGATCCAGGGAGCATGTGCCCAAACACCCAGCCAGGCACTGGCATTGGGGTGGGCTCTTAGATGCCACCTGGGAATCCCAAAAAGCTTCAGGGGGGCTCAGAACATGCCTGGGGGGCAGCAGCCCTGCGATGGGAGTGAGGGCACCCACTCCCTGCCCAGCTGCTCATCCCTCTGGGGCTCCTCCCGGACCCCTGGCAGGCTGTAGCCCCCCGGGGAGGGCAGGGGCTCAACCCGGCTGGAGCCCCGAGCCCCGAGCCCGCCGTGCCGTCCCTGCCTCCCGGCGTGTTTTCCCCGTGCCCTGACCCGGGGTTTCGGATCCTGTTTTCACAGCTGTGCCGGCCCCGGGCCCCTGCGTGGGAGGCTGGAAAATGTTGTCACACGGAAGCGGTGTCAGCACCCATTGCCACCCTCCCGGGGGACGCGGGGGCCTGGCTGATGTCCCGGCTGCTGCGGGGACAGATTTCACCCTCTTCCCTGGGCAGGGGTTTGGGACAAGAGCAGGCACTTGCAGCTCTGCACAGGTGAACCCAAAGCCCCCAGACCGTGCCAGCACTGTCAGAGCCCCCTTTTCCCCGGGGATGGTTGGTGGGGGTTGTGGGGTCTGCGGCAGCAATGGGGTCCCACTCCAGCCCTCTCCCAGGGGAAAGGCAGCCAGGCTGACACCTCCCTGCTCCTCTCCCACCTCAGATCCTCAACATGGAAGACGACCAGAACTGGTACAAGGCTGAGCTCTTCGGCTGCGAGGGCTTTGTCCCCAAAAACTACATCAAGGTCAAGCCACACCCGTAAGTACCATCCCACCAGCCAGGCAGCAATCCCAATTCCCAAAGGTCTGCCACGAGCCGGGGTAGTCCCACACGTGGGGAAACGGAGTCACAGAGATGGGGTCTGCCTGCCGGGTCAGTCCACAGCCCGAGGGGACAGGAGGCAGCAGAACTCCCACATACCCCCAAAAATCCAACCGTCACACCGAGCTGCCCCTACATAAAGGATAATTGGGGAACAACAAAGCGTTATGGGATTACAACTGCATTAAACACAATCCTATTACCGTGTTATTAAAGCCCAGCCTAATCCATCTCTGATTGAACCTGTGTTTTATGTATCATTAGCCCCTGGTAAATCACATTTAAATGCCGGAGCGAACGCGTGGGTTCGAGGCAGCCCGGGGCACATCCCACTGCTTCTCCAGCTTGGGATAACAACCCGGGATGGGCGACACGCAGCCTCTTCCACGCAGCACCTGGAGGGCTGGCGCTGGGAGATGCTCTGTGCTAAACTCCGTGGCTGATCGCTCACCGGGTAATTTTAACAGCAGCAGAGAATCTTCATGGCCCAAGGACCCGAAATACCCGGGCACAGCCCCGGCAGGGGCGGGCCACGGGCACTCCGCTCCTGCAGCTCGTTCGGGCAGCTGCCGGCAGCGCGGGCAGGAGGGGTTTATCCCGGCACCGAGGGTTGTCTGCCCTGCACCTGGAAGAGCTGTTCCCACGAGGGGCCAGGGGTCGCGGAGGAGGGGACAGGCAGCAAAGCGGGGGCCGGGGCGCGCGGTGTGACAGCCCAGGTGACAGGATGCGGTCGCGGCTGTCGCTGACGCTGCGCTCGCCCTGCGCGGAGGGGGCAGCGCGCCCACAGCGCCCTGCGGTGCCCCCCGAAAACGCCGCGATGAACCAGGAGGGGGAAGGAAGGGAGAAACTGCCGGGGGAGAGTCCCAGCCCTGCGCGGAGCCCGATGGAGAGCCCGCTCCCGCCGGCACCGGGAATCCCGGTGCCTCCCTCCCGCAGGGTGCGGATGCGGCGGCGCTGGGGCGTCCCCGGGTGCCCGGGGGTGCCCGCACGGCTCAGCCCGGTGCCCCTCGCAGGTGGTACGCGGGCAGGATCTCCCGGCACCTGGCAGAGGAGCGGCTGCTCCAGCGCAAACACCCGGGAGCCTTCCTGATCCGCGACAGCGAGAGCGCCCCGGGCGAGTTCTCCCTCTCCGTCAGGTAAGCGGCTTTGGGACGCGTGGCAGGAGGGGAGGGGGTCCCTGCAGCCCCCCGTGTGTGCGGGGGAAGGGTGAGCGCCCTGCCCTGCCCTGGCCACCTCGGAGGGGCTGCGGAGCCGCGTCCCCAGCACATCCTGGCGCAGCCTCGCCCAGGACCTTCCCCTCCTTCCTCTCCTCCTCAGCCTCCCGCTCCGCCTCCCTCCCCGCCGCTCCCTGCGGCGCTGCCTCGCCGGGGGTCCCTCGCAGGGACACTCCTAAACACAGCCCCGGGGGTGATGGCGGGGCTGGGGCCGGGCTGCACGCACAGCCCTGGGGAGCAAAGCCCGGAGATCCCCAGGGATGAAGGGCTGCAGCACCCCCAGGACTTGGGCACTGGCTGTACAACGGGCAGAGCCTGTCCCCGGGCATCTCACCCCTTCCCCGCTCCGGTCGGGGGAGCAGGGGGCGGCCCCGGGCCAGCCAGGCACTTTCTCATACTTTTAATCCCTAATTAAACGTTTCGGGAGGTTCTTGCCCGTAATGAAAGGGAGCCGTGCTCTGCCGTGCGTCACCAGCAGCGCGGCCGGGTCCTGCCCCTGCCCGGGGGCCTGGCAGCGTGGGCACCCCAACCTGCCACCCCTGGCACACCCTGTGGGGTGACAGCAAGGGGAATGCTGCCCGCCCCGTCCTCCTACAGCGTGGGGGTCCCCAGGAGCACAATCCCAGCCTTTGCAGCCTCCTCCCGGCGTGTGCCGATACCTGCAGCTCTCACCGCGCCTTCCTCGGATGCGGCCCTGGACAAAGCCACCTGCCCTCCACGCGGCTGGCACGCTGCCACCCCCGAGCCCACGCGGTGCCAGGGCCGGGCACTGAGCTCTGGCTGCCTGTGGGATGAGTTGTAGCAGGTCTCAGCTGTGGGTCCCCATTGCAGGGCCAGGAATGGCCCCAGTGCCACCGTCACCCCCACCGTGGCAGGAAGGGTGCAATGAGACCCACGGGCTCGTCCCGACCTTGTCAGCACCCCCAGGCTTCACCCACCTCAGCGGTGCTGCCAGGATGTCCCTGGGGTGACACCGGGGTGACATCCATCCTCCTTCCGCAGCTACGGGAAGCACGTCCAGCACTTCAAGGTGCTCAGGGAGAGGAACGGCAAATATTTCCTCTGGGAGGAAAAGTTCAACTCCCTCAACGAGCTGGTGGATTTCTACAGGATGACCACGATTGCCAAAGAGCAGCAGATTTTCCTGCAGGACGAGGACCAGACCCAGGAGGTACCGCCATGGATGGGGACGTGGGGTGATGGCAGGGCTGGTCCCAAACCCCTGCGTGAGCCCCCTCGAGGCTCAGTGTCCCTGCAGAGGGGGACAGGGACATCCCTGCTTGGCACTTGGCCCTTGGCTCAATGGGGTGAGGAGCAGGAGAGGGTGCAGCAGCCTGAGACAGGCAGTGCTGCAGGGAGGAAGAGCTCCTGGAGCAGCTCAGCAGGGCAGGGCAGGGCAGGCATCACCGTCCCTCGGGCCAGGGGTGATGCCCAGGGCAGGCGGCAGAGCCCAGCCGGATCAGGACAGGGCACAGCCAGACTCCAGCAAAGCCAAGCCCTGGGCCCGTGGTTGTGGAGGCAGCAAAACTGGACTTTGGGAGCTGGGATGGGGAAAGCTCCAGTGCCCGGAAGGACCTGGGAAGGAGAGGGGTGCCAGCTGCCTCCAAGGGTCCCCTGGGCACCATCTTGGGTCTCCCAGCAGCAAGAACAGGGAGTCTTGTGCCCTGGGGTTCTCCCCTGCATCCCTGACTGTGCTCTGCACCCCAGGCTCTTTCCTGCACCTGGGCTTGTCCCCAGCACTCCACTCTTCCTTTTCCTGGCTTCTCTCTCTCTTCAAAGCAGGCACCCAAGGCTGGTCCTCCTCCCGTGGTGGCACAGTGTCCCCACCACCCTGGGGACCCAGGCAGTGCTACCCAGTGCCAGGGGTTGGCAGATGGGGACCCCTCTCGTTCCTGCCAACCCCTGCCCTCGGCTTCCCCGCAGGTGAAGAGACCCCGATTCGTGCAAGCCCAGTTCGACTTCTCAGCCCAGGAGGGCTCTCAGCTGCCCTTCCTCCGCGGGGACATCATCGAGGTCCTGGACTGCCCCGACCCCAACTGGTGGCAGGGGAGGATCTACGGCCGCGTCGGGCTCTTCCCCCGGAGCTACGTCCACCCCGTCCTCAAGTGACCTTCACCACTCTGAGGGGCCCAGGCAGGACCCAGCCCCGCTGTCCCCGCTCCCCAGCGCTGCCTCGTGCCCGCACACGGCCTGAGTGTCCCTTTGTCCCCACCACGGTGCCTGTCCCAGCGCCGGCACGCAGGGTCCTTGTGCCCTGTGGCACCCTGAACATCAGCTGTGCCCCCTCTGTTTGCTGACCCCCAGAGCTCGGTGACCCCCAGCCCAGGGGTTGGGCTGGCAGCGCTGCTCCCCGGGGAGGGAGCGTGGAGCGTTCAACCACGGCCACAAAAACTTGGTGGGATGACAGCACGAGAGGGAGTGAGCCCAAAACCCCAAACCTTGGCTCCGCTCCAGATCCCGTAAGCAAAGCCCCGGCTCCAGGGAGGGCTGCGGGCAGCCAGGACACGGCTGGGATCCGTAACTCCACGGAGGAATTCCAGGACTCACGGTACGAGGGAAGGCTGATCCAGGGGGATTCCGTCCTGCGGGTGCTGTTCATAGCTGCAAATGGAAGCGCTTTTTTATGTTATCTTTTATTTAGGGCCAGTAAAATGTGTTTGGGTGTCAGCCCCGAGTGCGGCTGCTCCTTTTCCAGCACTGCCAAGGTGATCCCGTCCCTCCATTCACGCAGCTGCTGCTTCACTGTGGCTTTGCTTCCCTGCAGCCCCCGTTTCCCCACCCCAATGCCTGTCCCAAACCCTCCCAGGGATTTTCTGCCCCCAAAAATGCCCCCCACACCTCACACCCCCGGGGATTTGGGTGATGCCCTCAGCACCCCCACGTCCAGCCAAGGCACTCAGCTGAGAGCTGGGGACGTGGGCTGAGCTGCTCAGCTCCCCCAGCCAGGCTGTGACAGAGGGCTGTGTTAGTCCCCAGCATCACCCCGACCCCATCCCTGCCCAAATCCCAGCCACACCCCGCAGCATCACCCTCCTCTGGAGCACAAGGTGTTGGCCAGACCCCAGATTTTGGGCCCAGCCTGGGCAGGACCCATCCCAAAGCTGTTGTATTTATAGCTCAGCCCAGCTTATTTACAGCTCCACGAAATTTCCTACATCTCCATCTGCTCATCTCAAAAAGCAGAAGTAAGGAAAAAAGAAAAGAAAAATAAAGCCATGAAAGCAGCTCTAGCTGGAACTCCCACTGCTGCCTGGTGCTGCAGGAAGGGGAACCAGCCTGAGCGTAAAATGCACGCCCTCATCCATGGGGAAGGAGAAATCCCTCTGTTTGGAATGTCTGTGAGCCACAGAGCACGGGATCAAAGAATGATGGAATGGTTTGGGTGGGAAGGGACCTTAAAGCTTGTCTTGTTCCACCCCCTGCCATGGGCAGGGACACCTTCCTCTAGACCAGGTTGCTCAAAGCCCTGTCCAACCCGGTCTCGAGGCTAAAAGACCATGGAAAAGCAGGAATGTCTGAGTGAGGCGGGAGCTGGGTGTGCCAGGTGGCCGAGTCCTGCTGAGCCGGGCAGGGAATGGAGAGCAGCACCTGGCACAGCCCGGGGCGGGGGAATTCGGGAAGGATCAGGTGTTCCCATCTCCACACCACCGCCTCGGCGTGGAGCAGCATCCAACACCAGCGGGAGTTTCCAGCCAGGCACCACGGCCGCAGCAGGAGCTCAAACGCCCGGGTCCGGGAGCTGGGAGCTCTTTGCCACCCCACAATCAAAGCCCTTTCCTCAGGGCTGGAACGAGATGAACTTTAAGGACCTTTCCAGCCCAAACCATGATCCCAGGATGTGGCATCCCCACCTTGATGGG
>VZTG01007077.1:23540-85087 GCA_013397845.1 Melanocharis versteri
CCGCAGCGCTGCCCCGAGCGCGGCTCCGCAGCGCTGCCGCGGCTCCCCGCCGGCTCCGCCAGCCCCGGGAGCGGCCGGGGATGTGCGGGCAGCGCTGCCCTCCGCCACCCGCCCTCGCTGCCCCGAGCGTGACCGCGGCCAGGAGCAGCCGCGGTTTCCCGGGGCACCGGGGAGAGGCTGAGCCGAGCGCCCCGTCTGCGTTTCCAGCGCTTTCGTCCATAAAATAATCCGAGGGCTTGTTGTCCTTGCATGAGCCAGGCCGAGCGGAGGCACTTTGCCGGCTCGACCGACCTCGCCAGTCTCCCCGAAACCCCCGGTGTCCCCGAAAGCCCCGGTCAGTACCTGCCCACGAGGAGCAGCTCCCGGTCCACGGCCCGCGGCCGCAGCTTCCTCCAGATGTCCATGGTAAAGAGGGTGCTGCTGCTGTTGAAGATGGAGGTCAGGGAGCACACGAGCGCTGCCATCATCACCGCGATCATCAGACCCCGCAGCCCTGCGGGGGAGAGGGAGCTTCAGGGAGCGGCTGAACGGGGATGGGTGGGATAAACCCGGGATGGTGCCCATCCCTCCGCGGCCACACGCCGGGATCTCCCCCGGCGCAAGGACGGGGTTTGGGAACACTCAGCGGCACCCCGGGACCTCACAGCCGCTGAGCTCACTTGTGGAGCGGCCCTCGGAGGGGCTGCGTGGGCTGTGCCACGCACGGACCCCCCCAGACCATCGTCGGGGTCCCCCCCAGCATCCCAGCCCCGGCAGCAGCCCCGGGGTGCAGCAACGCCGCAGAGGCGGAGATGGGGTCACCCCCTGGCACCCACCTACCGCTGGGCATCAGCTCCACCACCAGCTTGGGGTAGGCGATGTTGGAGCAGCCCACGGCGGCCCCGCACACACGGGTGCGCTCCTCGGGGTCCACGCAGGCCACGGAGTCTGGGGGACAGAGGGAGGTGACGTGTTGAGACCCNTGCCCATCCCCTTCCCACCCGCTGGACACGGAGGGAGCCGAGCAACAGCCGCTCCTGCAGCCGCTGGTCCAGCCAGCTGTCCGCACAGCCCCGGCGCAGCCCTGACCCAGATCGGCTCCTTGTTGTTGTCCGCCCCGGCCNAGCTCGGCAGGACAGCGGCTGGAGAAGCAGGGAGCCCATCCCGCGTGGAAATCCACCTCTGCCTCCCCCACCTCATTCCCACCCTCAGCTCCAACCCAGCAGGATCCATCCCACCCCTCACCTCCCGCCGCCCACACCCAGCCCCGCGCAGGTTGGATCTATTCCCACATTAAATCCAGTGACAGCTGCCCCGGGGGGATCTCCAGAGCCCCACCAGGACCTGGGGCTGAGGCCGGAGGCAGCAGAGCTCTGGGGCAGGCACTGCCCATCCCCTCCCACGGGGCCAGCCGGGTTCGTGCACCGTTGTGGCAATTTCCTGGGCATGGGCAGCACCAGCAGCTCCCGGGATTTGCGTGGCAGCACGCCAGGACCATCAACACCCAATTATTTCTATGTCTCAACGAGCGCTGAACCCTTTCTGGTTTGTTTTTTTTTTTTTAATTGTTCCGCTCGTAAAATATTGAGATGAATGGAAATTAATGTCAGGCATAAATATGGATGGGCTGCCTGGCTCTCCGGGCTGCACCCGCCCAGCCAGGAGCACGGGGACGAGCACGGGTGACCCCTGCACGGCACTGGGAGCACTGGCCTGGTTCTCCTGCCTGGTGACCTCCACCAAAGCAGCCCTCAGCCTCCCAGTTCGTCTCAAACACCGGTGGTGACACCTTGGGACTTTCCACAAAGGAGCGTGGGGTGCGGCGGGAGCACGGCTCGGTTGTGGGCAGGCCACAGGCCGTGCTCAGCACATCCCAAGGATGCCAAAAATCCCAACCTGAGCCGCCTTTCCCCAAGGTCAGAGCCAGCGCTGGGGCCCCGGTGACTCCATCCTGCAGCAGCCGTGAGCAAAGCTGCCATCAGCGCTCCGTGCCTCAGTTTCCCCCTCTCTAAAATACCACGTTGTGCACGGCTCCATGCAAATCGTTGGTGGCTGCAGGGTGGAAAACGTTCCGAAGGGCAAGGCAGTGTCTGGATGTTGTATTCCAGCTGAAATGCCTGCCCCAGGCCTCGGCTCTACCGAGGAACACTTGGTGGGACCTCAGAGTGAGAGGGAAGCAGGAGCCTCCGAGCCAGGAGCAGAGCCCAGCGTCATACTGCCTCACTTTTAGGCCCTCTGCTAAAAATGGAAAATTAATGAGGACCTTGTAATTAACGCTTCCAGCTGCAGGAAAGGGGCCGCGTCTGCAGCGGGTGCTGCCTGTCCAGCTGGATCCACCCGGGGACACCCGGAATGGTGAGGATCAACCTGCTCAGCCACAGCAACCCGAGCCTGCAAACAGGGCCTGCACCCAATTCGGGGGCTAAATTCACCACGTGGGGTGAAGAAACCCCCGGGATGTGGAGAGGGGGGCCCCAGGTGCCATCGCCCCTCGTGAGGATCAGGTGATGCTCCAGGTGTGGGGCTCTGCCCCCACCAGCAGAGCCAGCACACAGCACACGATGGCTGGGGCGCAGCGTTTACCCCACATGCAATAAATCATTAGTGCACACACCCCGGGAAAGAGTCTGTAAATCTCCTGGCACAACAGAAACACCCGGAGCGAGCGGCTGAGGCGGCGGCAACCGCAACACGCTCCTGCCACGCCACGCACACCCACACCCCAGCACCCATCTGGGCCATCTCCCATCGTGCCCAAAGAGGCCCTGGGTGCTGGCTCAGTGCTCACCTCTGTCCCATTTGCTGTCCCCATCACTCCCAGCGGCGCTGGGATTTCACCTAAAACACCCGGATTTGGTTCCAGCTCCCTCGGGCTCTGCTGCACCAGTCACTGACCAGGCCCAGGGATGTCATCCCACCGCTGGGAAACCCCTGCAGGGTCAGCACAGCCTTTCCATAAGGTCACCAGCTCCACCTGAATCTCCTCCTGAGCTGACAATCTTGGGAGACAAACACTTCAATCCTCCCCATGTCAATGTGACAGTTGGGGACATGTGTTGGACTTGGCTGGGTTGGACTTGGGGATCTTTTCCAACCTTAACTATTCCACGATCTCAACACACAGCTGTCACATTCCTGTGTCCCCCAGCCCCGCTGCCACCTCCTGCACAGGCCAGGCCAGGGCTGGGCACAACCCCACGCACGATTTGTCACCGTGGGACGAGCAGGGCCACCGTGCCTGCAGAGAGGAGCACTTTGATGGCCGAGCACCCGGACAGACGGGCGGCTTTGCCCCGGGAGCCTGACTCAGGCAGGGCCCTCATTTATCCGGCTGTGAATCCAGATGAGCCACACCAACGCCAGGGACAGACACACAGCCCGTGGCACTTTCCTTTTTTTGCATTGGCGCAAGAATCTGACCCCAATTCCTGAAATTCGTCTTCAGAGGAGCTTCCAAGGGAAAAGCTCAAGAGAGCTTCCACATTTCTGGCTTGTGAGCACCAGCTGGTGAATCCAGGGTGGGGTTTTTTTGTCCATCTCGTAGTTATTAATGAAATCTGTCATTCCAGATCTGGTGATGTGACCGTGACCATGCTGCAAACCCTACAGAGGAGGGGACAGGGCAGGACAGGACAGAATAAACGTTTCCATTTGGAAGAGCCCTGCAACAATCACCTGGTCCCTCTGCATGACCAGCTGAGGGCTGACAAAAAATTAAGGGCATTGTCCAAATGCCTCTGACAGGTTTGAGGCATTGACCACCTCTCTAAGAAGTCTGTTCCAGGACTGGATCACCTCTCCACAAAGAAATGCTTCCTAATATCCAGTCTAAACCTGCCTCGTGCAGCTTTGAACCGTTCTGGCCGCTCCCACTCGGTGCTGCCCCCCAGGACCCACCCGGGCTCCGAGCCCCCGCACCAGCACGGGAGGGGTTAACCACAGGACAGAGCTCTTTTCCTGGAAAATATTGACTTACCAGCCGGCGCACCGGGAGAGGGGGGAATCTCAGAGGAGAGAGACTTTTTTTTTTTAAAGACAGAAGACCCGCAGCCCTCCGGAGCCGCCCAGGACCCTCCCGCACCCGCAGGTTCCGGGGGGCTCCGGCGTCGGGTCCGCAGGTGCGAGGGCGCATCAGCCGAAAGAGTTAATCGGGCTGGGCAGGGAATGTGTGAAGGCAGCATGTGACTGCAGGTGGGGCAGGGCGGGGGGATGAATCACTCTTTTCCTTTTCCTCTTTTCACTTCTTGCTGTTACCTGTCCGGCCCCGGCAGTGCGCGCTGGCAGAGCCCCGAGCCCTGAGCTGCCAGGGCGATGCGCAGGAGGCTGAGCGGGAGCGTTCGCCGCCGAGCAAACCCCCGGCAGACCCGCTGCTCCGGGAACGAGACCCAGGGACGGCACCGCGGCCGAGAAATCCTGCTCTTCGCTGCCCTGCATTAAGCCGCTTTTCTCTTTGTTTCTTTCCCACTTTTTTATTTCATCCGGTGTTCGCGCTGTCTCGGGAGAGCGGAGGATGAGGAGGGAGCGGACCCGGGGGTGAAGGACCTTTCTGGCGGTGTCGGTGCACCTGGGGCCGCCCCTGCTGTGGGAAACTCCGCGTTTTCCTTGCCTGGAGCCCTCTCGCCGCGCGGAGCCGGGAGCAAGCCAGAAACCGAACCCTCCTCCCCGGCAGGAAGAGCTCCAGCGCGGCAGGAGCCGTTGGAAAAGGGAGCGGTGCCTTCCCCAAGCTGCACGTTGAGCCGGGGAGGGCGAAGCGACCCGTGTATTTAAAGACTGGAGAATAATTAATTCCTATTTATTGCCGACATCCGGCGCTCGCTGGGGGCACAGAGCTCCCTCGGGAGAGGGGACCGGCGTGCGGGGTCACCATGGCTTTCTCCCAGGTGCAGTGCCTGGACGACAGCCACGTCAACTGGAGGTCCAGCGAGTCCAAGCCCGAGTTCTTCTACAGCGAGGAGCAGCGCCTGGCCCTGGAGGCGCTGGCCTCCCATGGCCCCGACGCCTTCTATGAAGTCCTGAAGAAGGAGAACATCAGGGACTTCCTGTCCGAGCTGGAGCTGAAGAAGATCCTGGACACGCTGGAGACGTACGACCCCGGCTCCGAGTTCATCCCGCGGCACGGCAGCAGCGCCGGCGACAGCGAGGGCGATCGCAACAGCCAAGGGGACGAGCAGGACGTGGCCCCTTCCCTGGAGTACTGGCCCCAGAGGTCCGACCGCTCCATCCCGCAGCTGGACCTGGGCTGGCCCGAGACCATCGCCTACCGCGGGGTCACCAGGGCCACCGTCTACATGCAGCCGCCCATCGAGGGCCAGGCGCACATCAAGGAGGTGGTGAGGAAGATGATCTGCCAGGCTCAGAAGGTGAGCTGCGCCGCGGGGACGGGGCAGGGTTGGCCCCAGGGCGTCCTGCTGAAAGTCCTGCCCAGCCAGGCGATCCCTGTGCTGCGGGAAGCTGTGCCCAAGCAGGGGCAGCAGGGCCGAGCGTGCAGGTTTTTACTTGTAACCGATATTTGGGGATCGGGTTTTGCTGAGGATGCTGCCAGCCCGGTTCAGCCCTTCCCGATGTCCTCATGGCAGCGTCGTTCGTCCCAGGGTCCCTGCGGGGAAAACCACCGGGGAGAAAAATGGGTTGAGCTGTTCTCCAGCTGTGAGTCCGTGGTCCCAGCATCCCACAGTCGTTATTCCCGGTGTGACAGCACGTGACAGCACGCAGGAGCCTGGGATTGTGTTCTGGCTTCAGGCCCTGGGTCCACCAGCTGTCCAGCACGTGACCCTGGGCTCATGGCCCGGCCTCAGTCCTTGTGTCCACCATCTGTCCAGCCCGTGACCCCGGGACCAGCGCAGCCCTGGGGCAAAGTAGCCAAAGCTTCCAGTCCGGCACTGAGGCACACGAGGGGCAAGTTTGGCCCGAGATGGCTGCAGTGATCCGAGCTGGCTCATCCCGGCTCTCGGAGGAAAAGGATGAGCTGGTGAGCGGGACAAGGCTGGGCAGATGCTGAAGGGATTTGGGTTGGGACTTGTCCTCCCTGTGGTGTCAAACCAAGGAGCAGGGAGTGGGGGTGCGTGAGCCATCACCCATGGGCAGGAGGACAGGGAAGGAGGGAGATGGTGGCCTGTGCTGAAGGTCAGCAGAGGTGGGCAGAGGTTGCTGGTGTTTCCCAGTGGCCCAGTCCCAGCTGGGAGGTGCAGGAGGGGTTGGTACCTGCTGGTTTCCAGGTGCTTTGAAGCTCTTTGAGTTCTGTGCGTCCAATACCGTGAGAGCTCCAAGGAAGGAGCTTCCCAGCCTGGAGGATGCTCCAGCAGGAAAGCAGGGAGACCCCGCCACGGTAGCTGTGGAGCAGAGGGCACAGGCTGGGATGAGCCAGGTCTGTCTGACTCCTCCAGAGATAGTGCTGGAGTTTGCAGATCCTGGCAGGAGAGAGGGAAACCTGTGACATGCAGCCAGCAGAGCCTCTTCAGACCAGCTCAGGCAGAAAAACAAATCTCCCAAAACATCCAAGGCAGCTGGCTCGCAGGAATGGCTGATGGGGGTGCCAGGGCTGCCCTGCTGTGGGCAGGAGCCATCTCTGCCCACTGTCACCTCACAAATCCGAGGTGACTTGTCCTCACCCGTGACGTTTTCCCTGCCAAAGCGCTTTGCAGCGAGGGCAAAGGGAAGGGAGAGCTGACATCCCGTGGGATGGAGGATGGGAGAACAACCCCACAACAAACAACGCCTCATCTTCGGGTCTTTCCGGCTGCCTGCGACTCGGGCTCGCAGCTCCCGCCTGGCTTTGCCTACTCACCGCTTCCCACCTGCCCCCACGCAAACGGCTCCTCCTGAGTCATCCCACACCCTGCTCCTGCTCCCAGAGCTGGCGGCTGACTCAGGCACCAGCACATCCCCACCTGCCTTGGAGCCTCTCCAGGACACAGGGACGTGGCCACGGTTGATGCTGCTGCGCTCATCACCGGTCCCTTGATGCCCCCCGAGCAGGGCTGGGCTCTGCCTCCCGGTGCAGACGGTCCCTGATTGTGGGATGAGACGTGGTGACACCGCTGGTGACACGCAGGAGCCTGCTTGGAGCTCATGGCACCTCAGGAAATGTAGGGATGGGTGAGTGCTTCATCCTGCAGGGTCTGGGGATGGCAGGAGCCACAGGGGCTGGAGAGTGGGGTTCTTCCACGGTCTCCCACCCCATGTTTGAGGACAGAAGTCCCTGCAGCTGAGCCTGCTGTCACACAGTGCAGCCCAGGTGACAACCTGTGGGTGTTCATAAAGGTGGGGGACCCTGGGCTAGACCACCCTGCTGATTTCTGCCAGGGCTCAAGGTGCTCACGGCAGCTCGGAGGTGAAAGGGTTTGGCTGAGGAAGCTGAGAGCCGACAGAAGGACTGCCCTGCTGCCACCATCAGACGTCACACACACTGTCCATGTGCTCTGCCCTCCCCGGGGAGATCCCTGCCGAACTGTCCCGTCCCAGCAGGCGGTGGAAGTGCTCTCCACCCACGTGCGAAGGCTCGGGAGAGGTTCACAATTCCCTGCCAGAGGATGACCCTTGCTCCAGACGTTGTCCCGGGCACGACGCTCGCGGTGCCAACCCCCAAACGCCGCCGTGCGAGTCGCTGTCTCGTGGCCAGGAGAGCAAAGTCTTCTGGCGTTGGCTCAGAGAGGTTCAGAGCCCACGAGAGCGCTGCTGGTGCTGGAAGGTCACGCAGGCAGAGCCGGGGTGAGGAAGCTGAGGGATGTGAGGCCGCTCTGAGGGTCAGAGGAGCCCCTGTGCTCGCAGGAACGAGGCCAAATGCTGCCGAGTTCAGAGCCTCAAACACAGGCGTGGAGAGAAGGAGATGCAAACGATCCCCTCCTCTTTCTGGGAATGAATGGGAGAAAGGAGAGGCAGGATCCTGCGGCCACATCCCTGAAAATCCCATCTTTGTGGCCAGCAAGCAGAGGTGGTGAGGGATGTGGGGCACCAGCAGCTTCACCCCAGAGACCTTCACCAGACCGAGCCATGGCACGGCTGTCTCTTCCTTGCTGTGGATCCCCTCAGGCTGTGAAGTTCACAGGATGGACATCAGGAACAATTTCTTCACAGAAAGGGTGGTCAGGCACTGGAAGGGGCTGCCCAAGGAAGTGGTGCACTCGCCATCCTGGAGGTGTCCAAGGAATGGCTGGATGTGGCACTCAGTGCTCTGGGCTGGGGACAAGTGGTGATGGGCCCAAGGTTGGACTTGACGATCCTGAATGTCTTTTCCAACCTTAATGATCCTATGACGGGCAGGGAGGAAGATCTCCCTCCTCCTCTTCCCTTGGCTCTCTCTGACCAGAAACCAGAGCATGAAAACATTGACCCTGGCCCAGAGCCACCGGAGAGAGCAGTGGCTCTGACCTCCTCTCTGCACTTGAGGTTCCAGGTTGGGATTGTGGTGATATAATTACCCTGAGCAACTTCCAGCGAAGGTTGGGAGGCCCTATTAATTACTGTTTACAAAACCTCCTGCCGTTCCTGGATGAAAGGGTGGACAGGGGAGAGCAATTATTAATGTTACTTGTCCCACCTCTCCTCCATCCCAACATGCTTCCTCTAATTGTGCCTTGGTGCCTGCCTAATTTATTAAATGCCCACGTGGTGCACCCCAAAAGTCATTATCTGATGATTCATAGTGAGACAATAAAGAGCTGCAACTTCCTCTATAAAACATGATCCTGCAGTTTATGTGCTCATCAAAGCTGTTCCAAAAAATCCCGACAGCATTTGCCCAGCGTCCAATGGGATACAATGCTCACTGCTCCTCAGGGATTTGGGACCCTGCACTCTTGGTGTATCCAATGGATCCTGGCAAGAAAAGCTTCACCTGCATGGGCACTGGGAGCCTCCAGCTGTAGATTTAGGGCTGATTTCCTCTGCACCCTCCAGGAGAATGGCAAAGGGATGGCAAAGCTTCCTGGGATGGCGCAGCAGCAAAAGGGCTTCAGGAAGGGGAATGTCCCAGCACCGAGCACTGCCCTGGCAGAGGGGACAGGGACAGGGACAGGCTCGCTCCTCACAGCCAGGTGGCACGGTTTGCTCCAGACAACCCCATTCCCCAAGCTGGGAAGCAGAGAGCACACAGGATTTCACTGCTCCGGAGCAGACAGCGCTTTGCAGATTATCCCTGTGCCAGGGTTTGGCAGCCCAGGGTTCA
Organism: Melanocharis versteri; assembly: GCA_013397845.1. Classification (NCBI taxonomy): domain Eukaryota; kingdom Metazoa; phylum Chordata; class Aves; order Passeriformes; family Melanocharitidae; genus Melanocharis; species Melanocharis versteri. The sequence continues at coordinate 32,683 of VZTG01007077.1, forward strand.
AGCACGGGCAGCCCAGCAGCAGATTCGGCCCAGACAAGGACAGTCACCACGTCGGGAGCGCTGCCAGCGCCATCCTCACTCTCTCGGGCTGCCTCGTGCCAGGGCAGCGCTGGCACAGCGGCGTGAGATCCCGGTGACAAACCGGGGCCAAGCCTGTCCTGCAGGCAAGACGCGGTGGGCAGGGAAGCGGGAGCCGAGCGGTGGCAGGATGCACCAGCTGAGCAGGAGGAATTGGGCTGAAATCACGGGTGAGTGGGTGTGAGCTGGGCTCCCTCCCCGTGCCCGAGCTGGGCCACTGCCTGCTGCGCCCTGCCTGCTCACCTGCCCGTGTGACAGGGCTGGGATGGGGGACAGCGCCCTGCCCACAGCCCTGCCAAACTCCCACCACCAATCAGAGCCACAGCTGTGAGCCGAGGCCTCGGCAATGCTGGGACCACGATGGGAAAATGCTCTTTTCCCTCCAACGTGAAGGTCAGCGCTATTCTCATCCCCATTTTACAAGCGCTCAACTTTTCCTGAGGAAAATACAGCGCCCAGGCAAAGCGACACGAGCATGGAGCATCAGGGGCAGAAGCAAATCATCTGCCACCAAATCATCTGCCACCACCAAATCTTCTGCCACCAAATCATCTGCCACCACCAAATCATCTCCCACCACCAAATCACCTGCCTCCAAACCCTCGTCCTCAAGCCAGGCACACACTGTCCCACCACAGGTGTCCCCTACCCAGGACTCACAGAAGACAGCTCAGCTCCTCCCCAGTTTCATGCTGAACACGGCAAATCCAAGCCCAGAGCTCTGAGAGTAGCTTTGAGCCCGTGTCACTTTGCATCCACGCACATCCAGCAGCTGATTCCTGCCTCAGTTTCCCCACCAGGACAATGAGGATGAGCAGAACACACGAGTGGGTCCACAAGGGAGTGAGGATTTAGCCTTTCACAGCCTGGGGAGAGGCTCTTGGGTGAGGATAAATGGGAATTCAGTTAAAATCGAGTGGCAAAGCAATAAAGTGCCCCTGCACCTGGCTGGCTGGCACCTCCCAAAACACTCCTGTGTGGCTGGGGCTGGGGACACCAGGGTGGCATCGGGGACAGCAGGGCTGGGGCTCCCCACACAGCCTCGCTCTTCCCCCCATCGCCTGCAGAAAAGGAAGGGAAGAGCCAGCAGTGTCATAACAATCCTCTGCTTAATTAAAGCTCTCCACGTCCTGTGGCACAAAACTAATTAAAAGGCAGCTGGGTGCTTTGAGAGCTCCGGACTGGACGTGTCTGAGTGTGCAAGCACCCAGCACCATCCCCATCCCTTCCTTCCTTCCTGAGGGAGGGAGGAGCACCCTGGGGTCTCCCTGGTGTCCCCCCCAGCTCAGCCATGTGCTGTGGCCAGCAGGGTCCTCCTGGAAGGGCCCACGGCCGAGAGCACCCACGGGCCCCCAGCCCAGGGCACCTTCCAGGAGCAGCCTGAGATGGGAGCACCAGGTTTCCAACCATGGGACAATGACAAGCCAGCACCCTGGTGCCTTTTCCCTGGAGTGAGGGGAGGCAGAAATCCCCGTGGAGCTGCCCTGGGGTGCTCAGCTGCCTCCAGCCCCTCTGCCAGATGCCACGAGGTGCCGCTCACCACGGGTGATGCCATCACCGGGAAATCAACACCCATGGGCACAGAGCGACCTTTGGTGCCCAGGCAGGCATCCCAGTGAAATTCCCAGTGTGGCCCAAATCCATTTTCCTATCAGCCCCGGCCGTGGCTGGGAGAGCAGCGAATGCCCTGGGCACAAAGGCAGCTCCATCTTGGGAATATTGGTGACGCTGCTGGGTGACAAACACAGCTGTCACTGCTCGGGGCGCTGGCACTGCCATCCTGGCTCTGCCCCTTCCGTACAGCCTGGGAGCAAGCAGGGATGCTGCTCAGGAGGAGCAGCACCCTGGGCTGGGCACTGAGACCAGACGGGCACATCGTTAAAATGTTGGGCTTAATGATCCTGCAGGTCTTTATCAGCCTTAACAACTCTATGATCGTTGTGCATCCAAGGTCTCCCCTTCTGGTGATTCCTGCAATGCTGACAAGGGACACCAAACTTCTCAGACTCTGAATTTTGTGAAGCTCGTCAAAGGCAGGAAAGTTAGATTCACCCTCAGTAACTAGTTTTTCATGAGTTTATTATGTTGCGGGCCACCGCTGGAATTGTTAGGGCTGGAAAAAACACCCAAAGACCATCAAGTCCAACCACGAACTCAGCACTGCCAGGGCCACCACTAAACCATGTCCCCAAGTGCCACACCTACCTGTCCTGGAGACCAAACTTTCCACCGTGACAGCAGAGGAATGGGAGTGGGGACTTCTCCTTTCCACCCTCAGACTGTCTGGAGCTGGGGGCAATCCTGGGCTCCCTCACCCCAAATCCCAGCCTCCTACAGGGAGCACTTGGCTTTGGCTCTCACAAAACAAGCACCGACAGTACCTTGGGTTGTCCCTGGCCAGACTGATCATGCTACCCAGACTCATCTCTCCTCTCTCCTCTCCAGGTCATCGCCGTGGTCATGGACATGTTCACCGACGTGGACATCTTCAAGGACCTCCTGGACGCCGGCTTCAAGAGGAAAGTGGGAGTCTACATCATTTTGGATGAGACCAACGTGAAGCACTTCCTTCAGATGTGCGAGCGAGCCCACATGCACGCTGGACACTTGAAGGTAGGGGTGACCCGAGGGTCTGGAGCCGGGGAACCTCCTCCAAACGCGGGCAGATAATCAGAGTTATCAGCTCTGCTCCCTCCTGTCCTGGGGAATCACAACCCGCAGCGCTTGAAGAGTTTAGTCCATTTCTCCTGTAGCCAAAGCTGGAGGTGATGCCCAAATTCAGGAGCAGCAGGATGGAGGGGAACGGGTGAGAGGAAGGGATGTGGATTTGCGCCCAGCAAAGCTGGATGCAGAAAGACTGCTGGTACCCGACCAGTGCTGGGACTGGGACAGAGGAGTTTGGGGGGTGCAGCCCCTCGAGGGTGGGCGCAGCAAAGCCCAGGGCAAACCCGCGAGCTCGGCTCCTCCCGAGGAACGAGCTGGCAAGAGGGAGGGAGCAGCAGATGCCGTGCCAGGGCCGGGTCCGTGCTGTCACCAGCTCCCTGCCTGCTGCTGCCCCAGGGGCAGGACCGGCAGCAGCAGCCGCCGGCCGGCTCTCGCGCTTTCAGGCTCTCCCGCAAGTCAGAGGCTGGAATTAAAAAACTCGATTTTCCCCTTTTCCGGAGCCTCCGCCCCAGCTCAGGGCCGGGAGCAGAGCAGGGAGGCTCCCACGCTGCCTGGGGCCCCGGCAGCTGCCAAGGGTGCCCTCACTGCTCTCGTCCACGCTGGGCAGCACACGCTGGAGGGGCTGATCTGCCTGCACATGCCGTGTTCTCCGGCCATGGATGCACATGGAATCACTCCTGTGCACTGATCCCATGGAAAACCAGGGAAGGCAAAGCACAAGGGGGATGCCTGGCAGTGCAGGGGTTGGTTGGATGGGGCTTGGAGCAACCTGGTCTAGTTTAAGGTGTCCCTGCCCATGGCAGGGGGTTGGAACAAGATTTAAGGCCCCTTACAACCCAAGCCATTCTGGGATCCTGTGATTCCCCTTCCACGTCCCTGTGAGAGCAGGGGGTGCAGAGAAAACCACAGTGCTCGTGCAAAGGCAGAAGAAGGGGCAGAGGAGAGGACAGGAGGTGATTTCAGCCTCGGGAGCAGCAGCCAGAGCGGGGACCCTCACTCCAACCACAGAACAGCCCCAGGCTCTGCCCTGGGCACCACGCTCCCACCACCAGCATGGGATGCACACACACCAGAGCAGCCCCACAGTCTCGCTGGGGGCTTGCAGAGCCCCCCTCTCCTGGCCACGGCCGCTCAGCCTCGCCTGTTGCTTGGCAGAAGAGTGATGTTGCTGCTCCTGACGTCAGCCGGCCGTGCGCCCGCTGCCAAACGCCCGCCGGGAAGGCCCGTGCCCGGGCAAGCTCCCCGGATTTGCTTACGGTGAGGGCCAACCCCTGGCTGAGCAGGAACACGCAGGAGCCACGACACCCTCACACCTGGCTGGCACGAGGTGGGGCGAGCGGGGGCTCGGGGACCCCCACGCGGGGAGCACGGGCTGGCCAAGCCTCACGCCTTCCCCGCCGGCCCGGCTCAACTGCTGCTCCCAACGATTAGAGCAAACACGGCCGAGCTTTTACCTGCGTCCAAACTCCCTGGAGAGTCTGGGATCCCGCAGGCTGCTGCCGCTTCAAGACCAGAAAAGCCAGCGCTGACGCACTCCGGGGTTTTCGTGCATTAGCAGCCCGGTGGCAGGACTGGAAAAGCAGGAGAACATCTGCAGAGCTCGGCAAATGTCTAGAAGTCGGGATCTGCCGCCTATTGCAGCCAATTCGCTGGCACGGGGTGCAGGAGGAGGTGAGGAAAGTAGGGCAGAGTCTGGGAGCTGCTTCGTGAGCCAGGAGATGTTAACGAAACGTCCCTCGTTATCTCGGTGCCTTCGTTGGCAATTAGCAACCGGCTTGGGCAAGGCGGGCGCTGCTGCGTTGAGCAAGGGCTGCCTGGGGAGTGATTCACCCACCCCGGGCCTCCTCGGCCGTCCCGCTGCCCCGGCAGGGATTAAAGAAGCAGATTTTACTGAACAGCAGTGATAGGCCAGGAGGAGAAGGGACTGGCACCGGGAGCGTTGTTCCCTGAGAAAAATCCACAGCTGCTCCCTGGGTTTGGGCAAAGGGTTGGCTCCGAGTGGGTGATGGGCAGAGGGTGAAGCCTTGGGTGTCAGCTGCTCTCTCAGCAGCCCCATGTGCAGGGATAACACAGGAGAGGGATGGGAATTGCCATCCCAGCCTGCTCACCAGCCAGCTCCCAGCACAGCCCACGCTGCCCATCAACAGAAACCGCGCTGCTCAGCACCGGTTTCCCCCCAGCCACAGCAGGCAAAAAGGAAAATGCCATGAAAAAAAGTCAAATCCACCACAAAAAATCCCCCCCAAACCTTCTCCGTTTAGTGCGTGGAGCTTCCCTGGAAACGCCTCCCAGGAAAGCCTTTGCTTTCACGTCACCTGCACTGAATCCTCCTGCCAGGCGTGGGGAGCAGGGACTGGGGTGCAGCTGGGCTGAGGACTGTGCCTGCTCATGGTCACAGGGAGAGAGCAGAGCCCAGGGAAGCAGATGAGGAAAGCTGGAGGAGGGGAAGACAAACATTTTTGATGCTTTTCTTCAAAAAAACAAAACAAAACACACAATAAAAAGGCCATGGAGGGCATGACCCAGCAATGACACAGAGCCTTTAGCAACAGCATTACCAACATCCCAGCAGGAACAGGAGGAATGCAGGGGCTTTTTTAAGAAAATACTTTCTCCCCACCCAAAAGGAGCCTGTTTGCCGTGGCAGATGCTATCTGTTCTGCTGTGGAATGTGCCAGTGCCCTCCATGGAGTCACTGGAGACAGGAGCCAGACTGGAGATAAAAAAACATTTTCCCAGAGCCAGGGCTGCCCCTCCATCCCTGAGTTCCCTGGGGAGGACACCCAGTTCCAATCCAAGGATCTGCTCCCACATCACCAGGTTTCGTCTCCTGAGGGTGAAAAGCTGTTGCCCCACTGCCTGATTTCCCACCAGCCCCTAAAAGCAGGACTAGATGCCCCAGTTTAGGAGCACAGCAAAGGGGGAGCGTGGTGGAGGACAAACCCACTGCCAGCAGGTCCACGTGGGCTGTCCTGGGGTCACCACCTCCCCCTAAAACCCCGTGGGAGCAGGTGTGGAAGCTCCTGTCCCAGGGTGGCACTTGCATAGACTGCAGGAGCTGGGGAGCACCTGGCAGCACCATCGCTCGCCCACGGGCACCGAGCCCAAGAGATGGCAAACCCAGCCTGGCACATGGGCAAAGCAGGAAGCTCTCCAAGCCGAGCCCATGGCTCACTGCGTGGCCTTGGGCGAGTTCTTTTATCTCCCCATCGCTGTGGCCTCCTTGGAGCCAGCCACGAAGAGCATTTCCACTCCTTGGAGGGGCTGTGGAGCACCCAGCGGGGTTCTTGGAGGGGTGGGTGAGGCTCTCACACCGGCCCTTCCCTCCTGCTCACCCCTCTGCCTCTGCTTTGCAGAACCTGCGCGTCCGCAGCACCGGGGGGACGGAGTTTTTCACCCGTTCGGCCACCAAGTTCAAGGGGGCTTTGGCCCAGAAGTTCATGTTCGTGGACGGGGATCGAGCCATGTGTGGATCCTACAGGTAAATCAGGGGCGTCTCCCCTTGCCCACCCCACGGAGGTGTTGCCCAAAGGATCGATGCAAACCCACGTGGTCCAAGGCCCCAGGACCCCGTGCCAGACTTGCTTTCCTCCTCCTCAACTGGGAGATGATTTTCCAAAGAGATTTGGAGTGGGCCCCGAGGGGTTCCCACTACTCCCTACACTGCCAGGTGTAGGGCACCCACCCTTCTCGGAGCTGGTGGGACACACCAAGTGTTTCTGTGCTGATGAGCACAAGGAAGGACCAGAGCACCAACCCACAGCCAGTCCCAGCTCTCACATCCACCTCAGCTCTTCCAGACAATTTCCTACGCGAAGCACATTTCGGTTTGTTCAAAGGAAAACTTACTTTGGTAGAAACAGACCAGCCCTGGTCAGGTTTCAGGTCTAAAAGACAAGTTTTATAAACATGGAGCTGAAACATTTCCTCCTTTCTGGCCATAACAAATAACACATCCACTTACGAGTCGCTTTTCTTAACCAACCCGAACTGAGGAAGGAAAAGCAGCCAACACCAAAGCGAAAAACTGGCCCACTGCAAATACCTTTTAGTTTTACTTCAAGTCCCGCTGTGCTCAAGACTTCAGCCCTTCACTCTAATTTGAGATGGGAGCTATTTCATCAATCCCATTATTATCATTATTAATGTTTACAGTGAGATCACGTCCCTGCTGGCACCATCAGTCCCCCGGGGAAGGCCAGGGTTGGGGAGAGGTGTTATTTACCAGCGAGTGCTCAGAGAGTCTCCAATGTGTTTGTGTTCCAGCTTCACCTGGTCCGCGGCGAGGACGGACCGAAACGTCATCACGGTCCTGTCGGGCCAGGTGGTGGAGGCCTTTGACAAGCAGTTCCAGGAGCTCTACCTCATGTCCAAGGGGGTGAGCCTCAAGTCCATCTCCATGGGCGAAGAGCCCGAACCCGAGCCCGTGACGCTGCCCTCCGTGGTGCCGGTGACCCCCGCCAACGCCGTGGTGAAGAAGCTGATAAACCCCAAATACGCCCTGGTGAAGGCCAAGAGCGCTGACCAGATCAGCAAGACCTCATCCGAGAACCAGGACAAAAACCAGAAGACGGAGAACAAAGGCAAAGCACCTCCCGAGGGCCAGGGGGGCGACCGGCACGGCGACACGGCTGACCTCTCCCTGCTCATCCACCCCGGCCTCCTGAACCTGGAGAAAGCCAACATGTTTGACTACCTGCCCACCTGGGTGGAGCCCGACCCCGAGCCTGGGAGCGAAGTCTTGGGCTACATCAACATCATTGACCCCAAGGTCAAGAACGCGAAGCTGTCGCAGATGAACCGCATCAAAGTCTGCGACGTCTCCCAGGCCAGCGCCCAGCACCGGCAGATGCTGAAGAACAGGGAGACGGAGGCCAGGAAGAGCTCAGACCAGGAGCCACCTCTGCTGTCCCCCAGCCACAGACAGATCCCACAGCCCCCCAGGGAAGCTCCTGCAGCCCCCACTAGCAGCCCCATCGAAGGCGTCAGCTGGGCAACGAGGCAAGTGGGGACATTTGCCTCTCCACCGTTGGGCCACCACTTGAAGCCACAGGAGGAGGCACGGGAGGACGTCAGGCCTCCAGTTCCAAAGCCAAGGACCGTCCCTGTTGGCGTCCTCATGACCAAAGTCGTCACAACCTGTGGCAGCAGTGCTGCCCTGGAGGGTGACACACAGCCACCGCTGGCCGACCACACGGGCGTGAAGCAGGAGCGGGAGGAGAAACCCAGCCGAGCCTCCACGGAGACCGGCCACGTCCAGCCAGAGCGGCCGGCGGCAGCGCCACAGGAGGACAAAGGGCCTCCCTGTGCCCACAACGGGCTGGGAGAAGAGGAGGAGGAGGAGGAAGAGGAGTACATCACCCTCAGTGACCAGGAGAGCTACTCCAGCAGCTCTGCTGACCACAGCTACCGCCGCTCCAATGCCTCGTCCATCTCAGACGAGTACTTTGAGGCGAGGGATCGCTACGGGCCCCTCCGGAGAACCAACTCGGACGTCACGCACAACGGGGAGATCCTTCCCATGCAGAGGAAGCTCAGCGACCCCCACATCAGCCGGGGCACCTTCATCAGCCCCCTGGGCAGCCTCCCGTCCCTGAAGCACCTGCGCTTGGAGGACGTGACAAAGAGGAGGAGCAACGCCGTGGAGATCAGGCACATGCTGCCCTGCGCCATCCTGGATGGCAACAGCTCCTACCCCAGCAGTGCCGCCCAGGTAGGACTTCTTGCTATAGCCTTATGTTTCTCCACCCTACAAAGGTTTGCAAACCTGGAGGTGACCCCGGTGACCCAGCCAGCTCAGCCGAGGCGTGGTGTCATCCTGAGTTTTGGTGTCATCCCGACCTTTGGTATTGTCCTGGATGCTGAGATCAGACTTCCCATATAGGAGAATAACACCCTGCACGTGGCCATGGTCACCCAAGAGGCGACCAAAGAGGTGGTGGCCGTGCCACAGCTCTTGGTGTCCAGCAATGGGGACGGCTGTTAGAGGGGAGGGTTTTGGTAATTAAATTACCCCACAGCACTGGGCTGGGGACGGAGCCCAGCGGCTCCTGGCACAGCTGTACAGATGTGCTGGGACTCGCTGAGCTCCATCCGCAGCGGCATCGCGCCCAGCCGGGGACAGACTGTGCGTGCAGGCGTGTCCCTCTCAGGCTTGTTTTGCAGCGCCTTGCCAGGGTGATTAGCATCAAAGGGAAAGCGCTCGGACACATAATTAGGCAGAGCAAGACAGCGGAGGAACAGGGACAGCAACCTCTGTGGGCGAGTGCCACAGTCAGCAGCTTTGTGGCTGATCCACGAGTGACGCCAGAGCCTGTCACCGCACAGGGCCAGCGCCCTGCTGCAATTCCGTGGGGAGCATGCCAGAATCCCACTGCCGGGAGCACGAGGTCACAGCGGCGTCCCCACCGCAGCCAGAGCATCGTCCCATCCACGCTGGCGTGATGACGCTCTGACCCCCCGATTTCCACCCAAGCTCTGCAACCTCTTGCACCTCTGCCAAGCATTTTGGTTTCTCAAGGCTCCCCGCCCGCTGTTTTTGGGGCATTCAAACCCCCAGGGCTAAACCAGCAGCTGAAATCACTGAAACTGCCTGAGGTAACCCTGGCTGAGCATCTAATCTGTATTTACAGGGAATTAAATTTGCTATCCCAGAGTCCACTTGCTTCTCCCTTCCCAGCCAGTGACAGGGAGCTCAGAGCTTTAATCCTCGCACATCAAATACCCCCTGAGCCCTGCAGGGCAAGGAGCACCGAGCTCTTTGATGCTCTGTGACCCAGGTCCCAGGTGCCACCTTGCTGGGGACGGCTGGGTACGCTGGTGTTCCTGCAGCAACTTGTTCTGGCCCTTTGATGAGAGGCAGATAATTAGCACGGCATCAGGGTTAGGAAAGCCAGCACTCAGTTGGTGGAGAGGTGCAGGGAAGAGTTTCTCCCATGTGTAAAAAAAATAAAACTAAGCAACCTTTGGTTAACTCTCAAAAAGTCAAATCTGATGGGAATCACCATCAATTCTCCCAAATATTTTTTTTTTTCTAGGTCCACATTTCTCACGTGCTGGCCTATTGCCCAGCATAGCCCAAAACACAGGTGGAGGCTCGCTCAGGGCAAACACTGTGTTTTCCATGTCACGGAAACCAATTTCTCTCCCAATTTCTCTCCCAATTTCTCTCCCAATTTCTCTCTGGAAACCACCTTCCCTAAATACACAACCCCACTCACCCCTGGATGCACAGCAGGCTCGAGGAGAGCGCCAGGGACACCTGGGTCCTCTCCTGTCCCTCTCCCCCCTGCAGAGCCCCTAGGTCTGTGCAGAGCAGAGGTTTCCAGACAAGCCCCCCTCCCATCCACCCCTCAGTGACAGGGAAAATCCCCGCCCCACCAGCTCCACGGCCACACGGGGGGCCCTTACCTGGGTACAGGACCCTGCTGATCATCCCTGGCACGATGATGAGGAACAGGGGCAGCATCTTCAGGTAGCTGGCCAGGATGGAGCCGGCCTTGGCGTGGCTCAGGTTTTTAGCAGAGAGTGACCGCTGGACGATGACCTGTGGAGAGCCAGGCAGGAGGGCTGGGCAGCACCAGCATCTATTCCACATCGGCCTCTTCCTCGCCAAACTGCAGCCCAAATGCAGTGGAGACATGCACCCAGCCCACAGCGGGGTTTCCCTCCAGACCAGTAACGGGTTGGGGTTACACCGTAGCACCAAAAAAGCCCAGTGCAACCACAGCAGCGCGTCCTCCTGCCAGTAGCAACCATTCCCCACCACCATCCTCCCCCCTCTTGCCAATTCTGTCCAATCTCCTCCCCAAAGAGTGCCCACAACGACTGGAAACCGAGTCCAGCCTCCTCCTCCTCCTCCCACAGCTCCACTCAAACCATGACACCTCCAAGCTCTGGCCAAGCCATGTCCATCCACAACACAGCCACCCCTTGGATTGTGAGGCAATCCCTCTTAAATAGGCAACATCTGTATGAATTGCTGATTGAAAAGAGCTCAGAATCTCTCCAAAGGCTTCCAGGGAAGTGCTCAGCACCCAGCAGGATTCAGGCACTCCTGAGCAAGCACTGCCTCATTCTGCTGGTGGGCAGGAGGGACAGGGTGCTGGTTCCTGGGGTGGGATACTTGGGAAAGCCATGGTTTAACTTCCTCCCGAGAGCCAGAGCATGTCAGGAGCCACAGGAGCCACCACCCAGCTCAGGCACACGCTGAGCTCAGAGGCAGAAAAGCTAAATCATCCTTAATCCTTCTCACCTGAAGCCATCTCAGACCTTAACGCCGATTTTTAAGCACCTAATTAAATCAATCTCAGGCTGCCTAAGCTAAACTGCTCTAGCACAACCCTCCTGGTCAGAGCAGGAGGTGGCAGCTTCAGGGCCAGGGAGGCCTTTGGGACATTGGGGCTGCCTGAACACCGAGCTGATGCCAGCAGCAGCACGGCGAGGGTCATGGCAGAGGCAGGATGGCACAGCCAGCTCTGCAGCCTCCCGGCTCCTCCTGCTATCAGCACCTTGGCTCTCCAGATCCCACCTCCCCCAGTACCTCTGCCCAGGTGCAATCGCACCTCCAGGTCGCGGCGCAGGCACACCTGAAGGGGAGATAAACATCTGGTGACCACAGCCGTGTGCGATGGCCTTACCCAGTCCAGAATTAAGATTGATGGTGCTCAGACCCGACCCAAACGTGTGTCTCAACCCAGCTAATGAGAGCCACCCACGCAGCGGTGTTGCAGCTCCACTGTTGTCTCCTGATCCCACCTCTCCTGCCAGCCCTCCATCCTTTCATCTGATCCTGGCAGTCACCTAATCCCACAGGCTGGGTCTGGATGACTGAGTGCTCTTTGGGCCTGGCACGAGGGCTGAGATGATTGAAGTGGGTGTTCAGGCTGCTGCTGGAGAGAAGGTGTTGAGAGGCCTTGTCCTGGATTTCCAGGCAGGAGGGACTTGGCTCGGGACAGCCTCCAGACTGCCAGGGCTGCTTGGGAAGCGGCTGCTGAGTGCTGGGAGTGTCGGAGTGTTTGGTACCAGAGTCAGAAACCAGAGGAGCAGCCACGGTCAAAACTTGAGGCAGTTTTGAGCGGACAGTGACTTTGGGCAAGGGACAGAGGGATTTGTCCATGGGGACACCTGGCACAGGCAGGTGAAGAGGCGCCCTCGCAGGGAGCAGCACCCTCCCAACAGCCAGAGCTCACCTCTGTCTCTGCTCTTTCCCAAACAGGGGACGCACATCTACCGCTACCGGCCCAGGACCCCGGCGGGCAGAGAGCAGGGCAAGGAGGTCCCCTGCTCCCCGACGCACGAGAAACCCCTCGGGGCCACCAAGTACAGAGGGGACGGAGCAGAACCCAAAAAGACCATTGCAGGCAGCCAGCCCTACTGGCAGAGCAAACCCTTCAGCCCCAGCAAGCCCGCGGCACCCGGCCACCTGCCCCCAAACAACCCCAGGGCATCAGGCAAACGCTTCGCCTCCCTGCCTGAGAGCCAGAAGCCGGCCGAGGAGATGAGGACACCCCTGGGCATCCCGCTCTCCAAACTGTCCCAGTCCAAGCACCTCAAGAGCAGGGTTGCGGCGGCCCAGGGTGCTTCTGTGGACTCCAAAAAGCAGCCCCCCGAGGCCACGGGCCAGAAGGACCAGTAGGGGCTGGCAACGGTGGCCTCGCAGAGCTGGTGGAGCCCAGGCGCGTTCCTTGGGGCAGGGGGTTCTTGTTTACATTTGCCTGGTCGGTGCACCAGTACCATGATGGACAGCCCAAAAGTCATCCCGGTCCAGGGCAGATCTCTGGAGATTGGGTCTCAGAAGAGGTGCATGGCATCCGCCCTGGGCAGGTGGCAGGTAGTGTTGGGAACAATCTTGGACGGCACGGCCTTTAAATAGGCCTCTTCCAGGTTGGGGTACCCTCCGATCTTGTTAAAAGCTGGAAAGCATCGTTGGGGGAGCTGGTTAGAGCGGAGCAATGCCCAGCGGTCTGTGGGATCAGCTTCCAAAACCCAGCCAGCTCCTCAACCCAGAATGCTGCCTGGAAAGGGAGGGGTCGCCCGTGATCGCCTTTTCTTCTGGTTATTTAAGAGACTCTTCTGTTACCGTTTTGCACAGCAGGTCCCACTGCAGTCTGCCCTCCCTTCGGAGGGTGACCCGTGTCCTGGGACAATGACTCCTCAAGGAGTCTCTCAACCTCTTTTGACCTTGTACTGTAAAAAAGCAATCTGTTCATTAAAGCTCCCTGGTCCCACGGCAGGAAAACCTCGCCTAAGACTATTAAAATGCAAGATTAGGTGGCCTTGGACTCAATAAACTGCAGCTCAAGGTGCCTTGGCACAAATGTCCAGCCAAATATTTTCTACCCCTCCGAGCATTTCCCCAGCTCCCCCGTGTGCCCCCATCCCCAAACCTCCGGCAACCAGTAAAAGAAAAATAAGAAAAGAAGCCTCTCTTCACTGCGTTTTTCCTAGGGAATCAGATCCAAGGTCTGAGCCTGAGCCCTGACAAGGAATATGTGCCATGAACAAGCCCTCGCAAGCGAGCCCCCAAGCCCTTGGCAGCTGCCCCGTGCTCCTCCTGCAGCGCTGCCAACCAGCCCTGGGCTCTGCCCTGGCTCCCCCCTGCCTCCCTGCTCCTGGGGGGCACGGGATGAACCCTCCCTGCAGATCCCCCGGTACCTCCAGTGGGAGAATTTCGGAGCCAGAGGCACCACTTTTTGGAGGGAGGGACGGGAGGCACTCACCCTGCTCCCCCCACACCCCACAGCCACCCACGCAGCAGCCTGGGGAGACGAGCAGGGAGGGGCATCGGCACCCCCAAACCCCCAAACCCACGGCAGCTGCTCAGGAGAGGAGAGGAGGCTCCAGAGGCCTCACGGAGGGAAGAGTCAAAGCCAGGCCCACGAGCATCCCTTGGTGGATTCCCCACATCTGGTCCTGCTGTCGCATCCTGGATCCCCTGCACCCCTGCAGCGCAGACCCTCTGCTCCGTCCCCTCCAGCGCAGCAGCGTGAGGTGGGGATGTGTTCCTGAGCAGTCTCCCTCCCTCAGGGCCGTGCCCACGAGTGCTGCTGTCTCTAGAACAAGTGCAAATCCCTCAGGCATCAGGCGCTGGGATCACCATCAAGCCCAGCTTGAGTGAATCTCAGTCTTCAAGCAATCATTCCCTTGCACTGTCCTCCCCTGCCTGAGAACAGCACTCTCCCTGCAGCCCTCCCATTTCCACACCAACCCACAGCCCTGTCCTCATCCCAGACGTCCCCCTGACCTTAGGCTTTCTGGGAGCTGCCAGAGGGGCATCGCCCACCACATCCCCCCTTGCAATCCATCCTCCCGTGTTTTACAGGGAGTCAGCATTTGGGAACTCCTCCTGCTCTTGTGCAAGAAGCCCTGGCCCCCCTCCAGCGCTTGGTTTATCCAGGCGCCGGCTACTCCCAAGCTTTGCATGGGCGTTGGGCACCAACAAAGGCTCTCCAGAGGCACAGGCCGAGTGCTGAAAGCAGAGATCTGCGCCTGGGGGTGCGGACCTGCTCCCTTCCCAAAGGTGCTCGCCAGCAAGTCACGGCACCCACGCCTGGCGAGGAGGAAGAGCAGGGAAAAACCCTCCAGGCAGCAGGAGCTCAGCTGGCAGATGCTGGGATGCAGCCCATGGGCTCTGCCGGGATTAAATCCCCGTGGTGAATGGCAAGTGGGGGTGGGATGGCCCAGTCTGTCTCATCTGTGATGCCAGAGCTAGGCAGAGCCATCACCAAGGTCTCTGCTCAGCAAAGCGATTTTAAACCGACAGAGGCCAGGGTTAGATGGGATATTGGGAAGGAATTCTTGCCTGTGAGGGTGGGGAGGCCCTGGCACAGGTTGGCCAGAGAAGCTGTGGCTGCTCCTGGATCCCTGGAAGTGTCCAAGGCCGGGCTGGACAAGGCTTGGAGCAGCCTGGGATAGTGAGAGGTGTCCCTGCCCACGGCAGAGAGTGGAACAAGAAGAGCTTTAAGGTCCTGTCCAACCCAGCTCATTCTGGAATTCTACTGAGTGTCCTTCACCAGCTGAGCCTGACAGGAGCTGGAGCAAACCCTTGGGGCACACCCACCTCCGGGTCCTGAGGTCTCCCGGGACCCGAGGAAAAACCTGTGCGACCAGCAGCTTGTCTTCTGGCTCCCCTGGCTCACTGCCCCTGCCAAGCACCCTCACCTCCCTGCAAACACCGTGCCACGTTCGCAGGCAGCAAAGCCAAAACAAACTGGGCTCTGCAGCTCCCCCAGGGGATTTTCCAGGCTTTGCCTACCTGCCCTCCTCCTCTGGCTCCTCTGCACAGCTGCACCTGGCAGAGGCAAGCCCCAGAGAGCCCCACGGCCAAGGACAGCTCCAAACAACAATTCCCAACATCCAGGCACTGTCTGACACAGAGGCTGCGGCCGCTGCTCTGATCTGCCCCGACAGGCAAAGTCCTCCTCTGCCTGGAGCAGCTCTGTGCTGCTGCCGGGGTAGTGAAGTGCTACTGTCCCTTCTCCAGAAGGTCTCTGTCCTTTCATCTGACTTTTGTGAGTGTGCCTTGCTGCGTCCAGGGCTCTGCTTTGGCACAGGGGAGCAGCCACGGGACCGGGCTGGGGCTGCTCCCACCTCCACAGCTCTGGGTCAGAGCCTTTCCTACCTGCCTGCCTCAGCAGCCTTCCCCGGGAGATGGTGGAAATCATCTCAGGAGAGCCTCTAGAAATCATCCTCTGTAGTTAAACCCCTGCCTTTGAAGCTGGGACCTGACTTTTTGCTTCCTGCTCCTCAGGGCCAAGAGCCCCGGTGGCAGAGCCGGGCTGATGAAAGCTCCCGGCCCCCCAAGGATGCTCTGAGGCTGAAACTGGGGAGACACAACAGTGCTGGGGGGTCAGGAAGGGCTGGGGATGAACTCCATCACTCCAACCCAGAGCAGGGCACCACGATCCACATCCCACCCCTGCAGCAGTGCCTTGCTCCGGCACCACCTTCTGCCAGGCACGTCCCTGGGCTCTGGGATCCTGCCTGGAGACCCCACCAAAACTCCCGGAGCAGAGCTGGGAATTCTGCTTTGCTGTCAAGCCCTTGATCAGCCTCAGAGTGAGACGCAAACGTGTGGAGCGGTGGTGCCCACAGGAATGTCACCAGGGGAGGGGACAGCCCCACATGGAGCACCAGGGGGACGTTCCATGGCATCTGCCCTGGTCGAGTGGCACACAGGGGCAGAGGGGACACGGAGGGAGCACAGATTTTATTAAGATGATTGCCACAGACCGGAGTCCTGCTGGGCATCTTGGCCACCAGATTGCTCCGACTGAATATTTATTTCCAAGACCACCCTGCTGGGGAAAGAGGGTCCCCGTGGACGGACCTGTGCTGCCCCAGCTCTTACCTTTCACAGCCAGCACGATGGCTCCCAGGACCATGATGAGTGTCTGCAGTGCATCCGTGTAGATGACAGCTGCCAGCCCCCCTGCACGGGAGGAAGGCACAGTGTTGGGAGCACTGCTGGGTTTGGGCTTGGAGGAGGCAGAAAATCCCAATAAAAGTGCCAAGCTTGCAGGGACATGCCTGTCACCAGCCTCGTCCTGCTGACACTGAGTGGGGGAGCTGCAGTGGGAAGGGGGAACAGCTCCTCGGTGGGTCTGGTGCCAAGAAGGGGACAGCAGCCTCCCAGATGGGGTGGGAGGGAGCAGCTGAGAGCCACAGGGGCTGCAGCCACACCAGGGGCTTGGAAGGGGAGCCAAGGGATGGCTGGAGGGGAGAGATGCAGCCCCACAGCTCCACACAATCAGGAGAACACCAGCCAGCCCCACATCCCATCCAGGACATTGATGTCACCTTCACCCACCTCTCCCTAAATCCCAGTCTCCCCTTAGTGCACCCCTCAGCTCTCCTCCCAGCCCTACAGTTTTATTTTTCCAGCACCTGGTGCTTAGCAGGGTCCCCTTTGGCCCTCCAGTGTTTGTCCCTTTCCATCCCAAGCTCTCCCTCCGGACCTGCTGCAAACCCCAGCCAGAAATCCACCACTCAGCACACCAGCAAAAGCGTTAAAAAGCAGCAGAATTTTTAAAAATGGGTCAAAAATTGCAATCCCAGCCGCTGAATCACAGCCCGGGAAGTCAGGGCTGCACCACCCCCAGCCGTGCCCGGGATTTGGAGGGATGTTCCTGGGATCAGGGTGACGCAATGATCACACCTGGCTGAGCTCACACCGCGGTGCCTCACATCACAACAGGCCTTGTGGGCAGGAAAAACCCGAGACGGGATTTGCCTGAAACCAAAGCCTTGCAAAATCCCCCGTGCTAGGGATACATCTCAAATTGCTCCCCGTTTGGGATGAGGTAAGGAGGGAGGATTCGCTGCCCGCTGTCTCCGCTGGCACTACCAGGGCAGGGAATGTCCCAGCCAAAACAACAACCCAAAGGGCTGGCAGGCAGGGACACACGGCCCCATGGGCTGAGAGAGGGGCTGCGAGCCACGAGCCCACAATTTCCAACTCCAGCTCCAAACCCTCGTCACCTCCGGACCGCAGAACCACCACACGGGTGGACCCTGCACAAAAACAGCCAGTCCCACAACGGGGAAGCACGGCCAAGAAATATTCCTGAAAGCTTTGGGAAGGGAGGGCAGCAGGCTGCGTTGAGGGCAGGGCAGGAGGGAGGGAAAGGAGCCAGGTCAAGGGCTCTCAGGTTGTAGATTCCACAATAGTAATCCTGTAATAGGAGAAGCCCTGATTATTGCTGGTACAAATAGGTACACACACAGGAGAGTGCCTGAGCAGTGGTGGGGGAGGAGTTGTCACAAATAAAAAGGTGCAATGACAAAGGAGAGCTCGTGGGTTTGAGTCATCCCCTGCTCCAGAAAGCTGCTCAGACACTGCCTGGATGGGGCAGGGACACGAACCCCACTGGCATAAACACCCTCCAGGAGCAAAAACAACAATAATCAAATAAAAGCAGAAGGCTAAGGGGTGTGTTTCATCGAAAGAAGAAAAATGGAGGCCAGCAGATGCTGAGGAACCCACCTGCAATGGTGTAGAGCCCCGTGACCACCAGCATCAGGACAGTGGACAGGTAAAGGTCCCAGCCCAGGCAGACTCGCACGAAGAGAGCCCCCGAGTACAGATCTGCCTGTGCATGGAAAAGGAAACACAGAGCTGGGACAGGTGGCAGGTGACCCCCACCACCCAAGGGCTGCTGCAGGAGTGACACAGCAGGGAAACAGCCAATTGTGGGTACAGTGAGGACGTGGAAACCTGGAATGGTTTGGGTTGGAAGGGACCTTCAGGACCACCTCATTCCCACCCCTTGCCATGGGCAGGGACACTTTCCATGAGACCAGGTTTCTCCAAGTGGCCTTGGACACTTCCAGGGATGGGGCAGCCACAGCTTCTCTGGGCAACCTGTGCCAGGGCCTCCCTACCCTCACAGGGAAGGATTTTTTTCCTTGCATCCAATCTAAATCTCTCCTCTTCGACTTTAAACCATTCCCCCTTGGCCTATCACTATCTGCCCGTATAAAAAGGGGGCTCCTTCTTTTTTATAATCCATTCAAGTGCTGGAAAGCCACATCCAGGTCTCCATGGAGCCTTTTCTGACACCCTGTGGCACACAGCAGGACACTCCTGAACCCCAGGGTCCCAGGGGGTGGCTGTGTCACAGACCCCCAGCCCCAGGGAGCAGAGCAGGCAGCTCCAGCTGCCATTGCAGCCACGTGGGGCTGGTCACAGCCTTGTGGAAATGAGGCAGAAAGCAGAGACTCGGAGCTGGGACACCTCCTCCAGCAAAAGCCGTGATACCCCGGGAGGACAGGACCAGGCGCAGTGACAGCGGCAGTGCCACCAGCACATCTCCAGCCACGGCTGAGCTCAGCCATCCCCAGCGCTCAGCTGGGGCATCTCCACAAAAACTTTGTTTGCAGAAGGGAACGAGGCCAGAAAGGGGCAGGAAGAGGCAAGAAGAGCCGACTCCACACCCTGGCCCCGGGCTGTGACGGGTTCCCACAGCCGAGGCAGCGGCTCTGATTTGACATCTGCTCACACACCTCCCAGCAGCAGGGCTGTGCTGCCCCGTCATGCGGGAGCAGCCGCTCGGGATTAGGAAGGTGCTGGGCAGGCGCTGTTTCCCACGTCGCCCCTCCTCGCCCCAGCTCTGCCCTCCTCCTGCTCTGCCCCAGCACATTCCCACACGGAGCTGAGCATCAGCTGAGGATCAGCACTGGGTGATGGAGAGGGGCCACGCAGGATCGTGCAGTGTCAGATCCGAGGTGTGAGCTGCCCAGGAGCCCAAAACCCAGGAGGGGAGCACGCACCCAGCTTCAGCACAACACAAAAGCCGTCCCCCAGCACTTGAGCCCAGATTAGACACAACCTCGGTTAAATCAAATCAAACCAGACGGAACAGCACTTACACCATGATCCTGAGGATCCTAATCCAGGGCCTCTTCCACGGAATCTGGACCAGGCTTCACACCACAGTCATGCCTGGCATTCCCAAGGGAGGCACTGCGTGTCCTCAGCTGCTCTTGGGATTGGCCGTGTGTGTCTGGGAGAGTCCTTGTCAACACCAGGAAGGAATTCAGCCCTGGAATGACCTCTTGAAGAGGAACCAACTCATGGGCAACCACGCCATGACCTCCACCAGTGGCTCCTCAAATATTTTCCCACTGCAAACGCAATCCAACCGCCTGAGCAGCCCTACAAGAGGACAACTGAACCCCTCACACAGCACGAGTTTCAGTGACAAGGTGGAAAAGCCCCAACCAAGGGCCCTCAGCCACCTCCTCCCAACACAGCCTGAAGTGGGAACCCAAAATAGTCTAAGCCTTCCTAGCACAGTGCCAGCCAAGCATCCTTGGTGTCTTCCAGAGCTCCTCATGCCCCTCAGAGGGATCCATCACTTGTCAGGTCAGCACCACCCAGGAAGTTTTTCACCCCCTGGTTTTCTCCCCTTTCTCCAGCAACCCTTCTCCACAGCCCAGCTGGAAGATTCAGCCCTGGGCAAGATATTTCATCATTGCTTCTCCTGGCTTTCTCAATGCTTAATCATTTTTGCAGTCGTCTGCAAATGAGCCGAAGCCTTTGCTATGAGGAAGCAGAGGTATCTCCACCTCCCTTCCTGGTAATTCTGCAAGGGTGGGAAAAAATAAAAGCACATGTGACCGAGGCATTAATAAGACACCCCAAATACAAAAACAAGCTAATTAAAACCAGGCATGACCTATTCATAAAATAAGTCCTTTCAACCTCAAGAGGAGAGGAGAAGCCTTTGAAGTCAGGCTTCACAATCCAGAGAGATCCCTGCCTCCACCGGTGACCTCACTTGGAAACTTGTTCTTACCCAACTGTCGCTAAAGCCTTCCCAATAAAAGCTGGCTTTGGAGACAGCTTGGGATTAACAATTGGTGAAGCCAGAACCTCAGTAGAACGAGTTACCCAGGGTACAGAGGAGTCTCCAGGGGCTCTTTGCCAGGGCTGGGACGCCTGTGCAACTCCTCACACGTTCCTAGCAGGGTGGGACACCTTCTCCCAGCAGGATTTTGGGCTGCCCTGCTGCACCCTGCCGGGAAATGTGGAAGGTTGGCGTCCAATCTCTGCAAAAGGAGATTTCCAGGAGAGGAGGGTCTGTCATCCCCACCGCCAGAAAGAAGAGCTGAGGGAGCAGCAGCGATGCAGTGTCTCAGCTTGGGAGAACGTGGAGCAAAAATCCATCTGAAAACACAACATCTGCAGGGAGAGGAGGCAGGAAAAGCCCAGATAATCCCGGGCTTAGAGGCGGCCCCCAGCAAGGACCAAAGAAACCCCTCGGGACACAGCCCTGCCTAATTGCTCCGAGTTTCACACTTCCCTCCCACGCTCCCCACTGCGGCCACCGCGGGGACGGGGACACCGGGCCAGTTTGGCAACGCCCCGCGTGTCTGCAGACACTCATCCCAACCCACTGCTGGAAACAGCCATTGTCTGTAGGATTTACTGTGAATGGAGCCAGATGCCAAGATAATCCCCTTATTAGCCTGATTCCTCTTCTGCTGCATCCTGCCTGACTCAGAGATCAGAGAAAGCTCCGCAGACCAAAGAAACGACAGCACTGGCTGAGGGAAGGCTCAGGAAGAGGAGTTTGGGAGTGTCCACGGGGCTCCAAACACAAAGCTGAGTGGAGAAGGGCCCGGGGAGCCGCAGAGGTTCCCACTGGAGCAGGCACTGCACAGGGGTCATCTGCAGGTTCATCTGGTGTTGGGCAAGAGGTGACACCACAACCACCTCCCAAGCTAAGAAGGAGCTTGTAGGACATCCATCCCTTCTAGGCAAAGCCACGGAGAGGCTGGAAACCAACGGGACCAAGCATGTCCCCATCACTTGGTGAGAGAAGAGGGGACGTGGCTGAATGCCTGGGAAGAGACTGAAAGACAACCTCAAGCTACCAGTGATCTCTTTCTCCAAATTCAGACCAGCAAGAACAAATTATCCCAGCACAAATCCTATCCCAGCTTCCTCTCCTCTCAAATGCCAGGAGGGATCTGTGTGAACCCCACAGATCACAGAACCAGGGACCACAGACACACACGTGCTCCAACACGTCCCTTGAGCTCCTTCTGGGTCTTTGCTGGGAGCAGGAAGGAGATGTGACACACGAGGGGAGTGAGCAACGACGGTTTACTGGATATCAGGACAGTCAGAGATTAATCCAAGCGTCACTGTCCAAACTTGCAAGCTGAACTGGTGCTCCCAGAGCTACCCAGATGATTTCAGGAATAATGCTGCAGGATTTTCAACACCGTCTATGACTAGGATATAAAGCATATTAGTTACGTGGAAGAATGCCCTCCAGCAGGACAGGGCATGATTTTGTGGGGGGAAATACAGGGCACAACTGCAGCAAGAGAGTCACCCGTGGTGGCCACCTCTGCCACTCTGGAAGCCCTGAGCCAGCAGGGCTGTGGAAAGGGCTGCCGTGTCTCTGCAGCCTGCCTGTTAAACCCAAAGCACAGTGCCTTGCCTGGGGTCACAGAGCAGCTCAGGAGGGGCAGACAGGGCTCTCCTGAAGGCGGGGATTCCCGGCAGCAGCGCTGGGCTCTGTCCGAGGCGGATGCAGCCTCTCCCTCTGCATGAAGCGCTGATGGATGTGCACAGAGAGCCCTGTTTGTGGGCTGCTGCATCCTCCACATCCCTCGGAGGCACAGCCAGAGGATCCCCCACAGCTCAGCGCTGGGCCTGGGGCTGCAGGAACGCCGTGCAGGGAACGACAGCACATCCAGAGATGCCGGAGCTGGATGTGGAACACAGAGACAGACGCTGAGCGCCTCGATGTGGGCGCCAGCAGTGCCCCCCCTGCCTCAGACAGGGCTCGTGCAAAAGCTCTTTGCTTGCAGCCAGCCACCTGCACATTTCTTTTAGCCCCAGCAGAGCTCAGGTCAGATCCACCTGTTCCATCAGAGCAGGGTTGCTCCCTCGGGCAGGTTTTCTCTCCAGCTTTTCTGAGCTGCTTGCTCTTGATCTCTGTCTCGCTGTCTCCAGCCCCCCAGGGCTGTCTGTGCCAGGCTCTCTCCTGCTTGCCCTAGACCTGGTATCACAGGCTCTTGAGCTGTTTTACCTCGGATAAACTCTTCCCGTGGTTACCAGCGAGAGCAGAGGCTGCACACAGGGAGTTGTGAATGAGGTTAAAACGAGGGGAAAACATCCCTGTGGAAAAGTGCCTGATTCCCAGGCACTGTACAGGCTTGAGTATCTTACAGCTGCAGCAGGGCTTCCTTTCCTCGGAAAACCCACGGGCCCCAAAGGAATGAATACATTCCCAGCTCAGTCCCTGGCTCTGCCAGGTCCCTTGGGAATGCTGGAAAGCATCGCTGCCACAGCATGGAGACAAACCCAGGCAATGCAGCCCAACCTCTGAGCATGTTTCACCCACAACCTCTGCTACAAGGCAAGTTTGGGAATCCTGACACACAGCCACACATCCATCAGGGCCACCAGGAAAGGACCATCACTGCTGGATCTTCGTTTGAACTCATGGGATGTCACAGACAGCGTCTGCCCACAAATTCCCAGTTTTTGTCCCACTCCTTCCTGGAGCATCCAGCAGTAGCTGCTCTCCCCCAGTTTGGCTATACATGGTTTGAACCCAAAAATAACCTTCTGATAGCTGGAAAGAAACCCTGGATTGGTCACAGAGTTGAACGGGGTGCACTACTCACCGAGATTTTGGTGAAGATGGAGAGCAGGAGCGACAGGCTGGAAAGATACATCCGGATCCCCTCCCCTCCAAACCTCCGCTGGAGATACTCAGGAACTGTGACAATCTGCCAGGGAGGGAGAGCCATCACTGCCCTGTGCAGGCCCCATCCTCCTGGGATGGTCCTGGGAGGGCAAGGGGACAGCGTTATTCCCAGAGCAGAATTCCTGAGAGCAGGGACCTGTGCAGGGCCATGATCCCCACAGCAGGAAGCTGTACATACCCCAGATGAGATGTAGACAGGCACAAACACCCAGGCCAGTGCCAGAAGAGCATAAGTTGCCTGTCAGGAAGGAGGAAAGAGACAGAAAAAAACATGGATACTGCTGCAGCTCAACGCTTACTGCAGTCCTAGACCCTGTCTCTGCTCCTGATCCTGCCCTGGTTCACCCTCAAGGACACATTTACACCCACAAATGGCTTCAGATACCTTTGATACCCTTTTGGGCATGGAGACACGGTGGAGACCCCCTGGCACCCCTGCCAGCAGGAACCTGCTTCCCTCAGCCCTCCAGCTCCTGACTGGACATTTCCCACCAACTCCCTGGGCACCACACAAGCCAAAAGCCTTTTTTTACATCTTCTGCAGGACCCAAGGACTTTGGACACAACGTGTGGGGAAGCAGGGAATGGGTGACCGATTCATTCACGTCCCTGTTAGGACCTGCAAGGGCTGGATTAGGAACTCGGCTCCAAAACCTCCTTTCCCCCGAGCACGTGGAGCTGAGCTGACTCCAGCCTCACCGTAGGACACTGGAGAAGCTGAGTTAGCAAGGTTGTGTTAATTACCCGCCGCGCGGCTCCTCCCAAACCTTTCGAGGCTGTGAAACGGCCCATCTGCTGCGACAGAACTCATTGCCTTAATCACAGGACACATTTCTTACGTTCCACTCGAAGCCGGCGACAGCGATTCCCCCGGCAGCGCCGGTCCCGGCCGGGCCGAGGAAGAGCCCGGAGCCTTCGCTGCTGGCGAAGAGCGAGGCGCCGATCTGGGGGCAGCAGAGGAGGAGCTGCAGGTGCTCGCAGGTGCGGTGCCCCAGCGCCGGCTGCCCGCGGCTTGGCACGGCTGCTGTGCCAGCTGGACCAGCTTCGGCGCTTCCCCAGGGGATAACGCAGGGAAAGGAGGTGGGAAAAGCAAGGTCTGAACTGGAGCAACAGGGCACAGACGTCCCCGTCGCTTCTGAAAGTGAAGTGTGGCCAAAGAGCCCCCACGTGGGATGAGGGATGTGTGTGTATTTAGCAAGAAAATCCCTGAACACATAAAATTCAGGTAGCTGAGCGTGATGCTTCCACAACCCAGCTCGTCTGGACATCCCTGCTGGGTTTGGGATTGACTTTCTCGTCTCCAGGAGGATGAGGAGTCACATGTTGCTGTGTTTGCCACAGCGGCCACACACTCTGCTGGAGGTGGCCCTGTGCAAGGAGCCAGTGCCAGACACGGGAAGGACCCACAGCCAGTTTGTCAAGATCAGACAGAAATAAGAGGGGAAAAAAGAAACTTGGGGCACCCATGGTTTGTTGGAGTCAGCAGGAGTGGTGGAGATGGATGTCTGGCTCCACGGATCTTTCCCCAAGTTCAGAGTAGCCCTTGAGAAGACCCAACAAACTCCAGCACCCTCTGTGCAGCGAGAAGGGAAAAGCAGCTCCAAGGACATAAATTCTGGCAGGAGGAGGTGGGCAGGGTGGGGGAAAGCGTGGGCAAGCAGCGGAGAAAGCAGGGAGGGAATTCAGCGTGGCAGTGGCGCCGATGTTCCTGTGCCCAGGGTGTCACATGAGGGACAGAGGTCTGTCTGTACTTACTGGCCACCAGGCCACGTCCCTCCCAGCAAGGAAATAGCCACTGACGGTGTTCCTGTTCGCCCTGCAGGAAGACTGGGAGGAGGAAAGATCAGCACAGAGCACCCTTTCCCTAAAAACCCAGACAAGTCAGCAGGACCCAAGTCTCCCAGACAAGAAGCCAAGAGACAGGAGACTCGATAATTAATGGGAGCTCTGCAACTCGAGCTTAATTACACGAAACGGTGGCTGCACCCCAGGTACCTGGAGCCATGAATAGCAAAGGAAGCACCTGGAGAGGGGGAAGCAGGGAGGATGTGCCTGTCCCAGTGCCATCCCCAGCAGACAGGTTGGCTAATAGGACCCAGCTTCGGCCAGGATTTTTCTGCAAGGCAGAATAAATGCAACAGGAGAGTCTTCATCTGAAACTGCTGTAGCTGATGGTTGTTTCTGTTATCAGGGCTGTTATCAGGGCATTTGGTTCAGCACCCTGTAATAGGCAAGGGGCAGAGCTGCTCACACTCAGCAGACACAGGCTGGGGGAGAGATGGTTAATTGGTTAATTCCATGGTTAATTCCACCTTGCTCCCAGGATATAGGAGCCTTTCCATAGGGGGTGAAAGGGGCAGAGGATTTATACAAAACAGAGCAAGTCACAGAATCCCAGAATGGTTTGAGTTGGAAGGGATCTTAAAGCTCACCTTGTTCCAAACCCCTTCCCCTATCCCACATTGCTCCAAGCCCTGTCCAACCTGGCGTTGGACACTTCCAGGGATCCAGGGGCAACCACAGCTTCTCTGGGAATCTGTGCCAGGGCCTCACCACCCTCCCAGGGAGGAATTTTTTCCCAATATCCCATCTAACCCTGCCCTCTGCCAGTGAGAAGCCATTGCCCCTTGTCCTATCACTCCAGGACCTTGTCCAAAGTTCATCTCCAGCTCTCTTGGAGCCCCTTTAGGCACTGGAAGGGGCTTTAAGTTATCCCCAGACCTCTCTCTTCTCCAGGTGAACACCCCCAGCTCTCCCAGCCTGGCTCCACACAGCACAACACACAAAATACGCAAGTGAAAACTACAAGGAAATAACAGAGGCTTTCAAATATTCCACGCAGAAAAGCCAACCCTGGAAAGAAAAATATTCAAACAAGAAAGCAGAAAGGAACAAAAGACTCTTACCCATATTCCCACGCCAACGTTTAAGGAAAAATAAACCACTACAACAACAAGGTCAGCCACGCTGAACTGCTGTGAGGGAGTGACAGATGCAGCAGTGGAATTGAGCTCCATCATTCCTCTGCCTCCTTCCTCATCCTCAGCCTCACAGGGACAGTCACCAAATCAGTAACTCGTTAGCAGTCCAAGAGCATTTATCATTAAACAGCCCAGCAGCAGGAATTGTGCTTGCAGAGGTGCCTGGGTGGGCAGCCTGGCCTCCACTGCCTTCCACCCCTCTCCACTCCCCAGGGAGCCAAAACCGCTTGATTTTGGTGTCTAGCAAATGAGCAGGGTCGAAAAATGTCTTAGTGATGCCTCACGTGCTTCCCTCCCTTTCCACCACTCCAATACTATGAGTAGCCAAAGGACCAGCAGTCCACCCTTATGGATGCAGTTTGTTCCCAAATTCCTGAGCCTTCATCAATACCATAATTCCATTGCATGAAACTAGGCAAATTTGGGGGGTTTCTCTGTTTTAAAGCAAAGATCAAACAGGAGCTGGGTGAAAGCCACAGGTGGAGCCTGGCACGGCAGTGAGGGCTGACCAGGAGAAGAGATCACAGAACCATGGAATCATTTGGCCTGGAAAAGCCCTCTACGATCGTTGAGTCCAACCATTAACCCAGCACCCCCACTAAACCACATCCCCAAGTGCCACATCTACACTGCTTTTAAATCCCCGGTGATTCCACCGCTGCCCTGGGCAGCCTGTGCCAATGCCTGACAACCCTTTCCATCAGATTTTTCCTAATATCCAACCTAACTTCTCCTGGTACAACTTGAGGCTGTTTCCTCTTGCTCTGTCACTTGTTAACTGCAAGAAAAGACCAACCCCCACCTGGCTGCACCCTCCTGTCAGGGAGCTGTGGAGAGAGGAAGACGCAGCAATTCCTCTAAATGCCAACACAATGGCACAGGAAACCACCTCAGAATTCCGTGTTTTGGGTATTTAGCTATCAGTTTGCTGTGCTGGACGCTTGGCTGGCTCATTCCCAAGTGGCAGCACGCTTCCACAAGGTTTCACTAATAAAATAAACACAGTGCAGTTAATATGCCCATCGCTGGGTCAGGTCAGCGTTTCTCCTCTCTTTGAAGGAGCCGCGGCGGCACCGGGAGCAGCTCTGCACATCCCTGAGAGGAACCGACCTTCCCCCCCAGTGCCCAGCTGGAATTTGACCTGCATTAACACATCCAAAGTACCCACACGTGTCAATAAGTCAGCCTGGTTATCCATTAACACTAAGGACAGCAGCTGGTTTTATCCTTTAAAGTCAATGAACCCTCCAAAGCCCTAGGAAGTTTGTCTCCAACACAGAAACGGTGTCAACAAAGGTTAATTTTCACTTCTGAACACGCCAAAAGCTTTATACTCGTTTGTAGGACATGATGGAAAGATTAAACCAAACAACCTCTAAATGCTCATCAATTCCACCAGAGTTTTCTCTGCAACAGGTGAGGAACTTGGAGTCTCCAGGACTGGGAGCTGCCTGGCAGCCAGCCGGCCATTCCATCCACACCTGCCCAACGAGGGCTGGGAAAACAAACCTGGACAAGTCCAGCTCTGCACTATGGCGTAGTTTTTAGCTCATCCACACACTCAGGGCAGGCAAGAAACCTCAAAAAAAAACCCCAGTTTACCTGTGATGAGCAGATTTGGATTTTACCAGCTGGAACCTACACCCCCCACAATATTCCCAAGTCAAAGAACCACAGAACGGTTTGGGTTGGGAGGGATCATCTCGTTCCAAAACCTTGCCATGAGCAGGGACACCTTCCATCATCCCAGGCTGCTCCAAGCCCCGTCCAGCCTGGCCTGGGACACTTCCCGGGATCCAGGAGCAGCCACAGCTTCTCTGGGCAACCTGTGCCATGGTCTGAGCAAGTCCCTGCTGCTCCCTGCCATCCACCTGCCATAGTTAAGGACACACAGTTTAGAAGACAAAGGACCAGCACATTAAGATTTTTAGAAAGCTCACACAAAACAAGTCTTTATTCTTTGTCGCAGAAAATAAATACAGGTGCATATTCCATATGCTTTTCTATAAAAGCACTCCTACAAAATCACTGAACTGCATACGACAGTACAACCTTTTTGGCTTTTAAAATGCAAATATTATACAGTCACTTCATTTTGTTATCATTTAAAGCACTTGTAGCAAGCAGCTTTGGAAAAGGAATGCTTAATTTAGAAGCCAAATTCTTGCCTCAAGTGTTTTGTGGGATTTTTCCATCAGGTGTAATGCAACTAACCTAAAAGCAACTAGAACGTTTTTTTTGTAAAATGTTTATTCCCACCCCCCAGCCCCCCCAAAAAAAACCCTGCAAAGGGGAAAAAAAATGGTCTTAAAAACTGTTCTACCTTGATACTTAAACCAAGAGAAAACAAGAAGTGGCTCAATGGAAATATTAAGGTAAGCACGACGCTTCACAGCTCATTCTCTGTTCGCTTCCAGTTTGGCCCGGGGTGTTTCTTTAGAGGAAGAAGCTTTAATCATCCACTCCTATATTCCTGAAAAGGTAGGACATGGACTCCCCATTGTGGATCCTGCGAATGGCTTCCGACAGGATCATGCTGATATCCACAGTCTTGATTTTAGGGCACTGAAGTTTTTGTATTTCATGTGGAATTGTGTTTGTAACAACCACCTACAGAAAGAAAAAGTGATCACGAAAATGTAGCTCCATTATGTTTTCCACCTTTCATATTGGAAATGTGAAAGGGAGTTTTGCAGATCCCACAAAATCACCCTGGCTGACAAAACATTTTATATTACTGTCAGGGTCACAGTCTTATGAAAAGCCACATGTTGCCATAGGTTTCATGTATCCATGGATACTAATGGCACTGTCCCTCCTTCCTTTCATCACTCTGCCACACAGATCCAGAGGAGGTACAAAAATATCCCACCCACTGAAGGGAAAGGTGTGCTGATACTGACAGTCCAGCATCTCACCACTTCCCACATTTCCCACTGCTGACATGTGGATGCTAATATTCCAGCACACAATTCCACAGAAAGCAAGCCTGAACCCAGGAACCTCCCATCCAAATCCTTAATGCCAGCATATTTCAATAATCCAATCAGGAGAAAATTGCTTGTTTAGAAAAGCCCCAAACCATCTGATCAGAGCTCAGACTCCACACTTACTTCATCGATGGCAGACTCCTCGATCAGCCGGGGAGCGTCTGAGGACAGCAGGCCATGGGTGGCCATGACAAAGATCTTGTAGGCCCCTCTCTCCTTGAGGGTCTCAGCTGCAGCCAGAAAGCTGTCAACGTCATCTATGATGTCATCCTGCCAAAATCCCAGAGTCACCGAGGGCTCAATGCATCAGACAGACCAACACAGCACATCTGACTGACAGCACAGCTTTACCGAGTGTAACAAACCCCAAACTATCAGAAAATTGCCCTTTTCCTTGACAAACCCAGAGATTACACCCTGCTTTAGAGAAATCATGAGTGCATCAACGAATCATAGAACGGCCTGGGTTGGAAGGGACCTTAAAGATCATCTCATTTCAAGCCCTGCCATGGGCAGGGACACCTTCCACTAGACCTGGTTGCTCAGAGTTCCACACAGCCTGGCCTTGAACACTTCCAGGAATGGGGCAGCCACAGTTGCCCTCACAGGAAAAAAATGTCTTCCTTATATCCAATCTAACCCTACTCTCCTGTAAGTTTGAAGCCATTCCCCCTTGTCCTGTCACTCCAGGCCCTTATAAATATTTATGTCTCTCTCCATCTTTCTTGTAGGCTCTCTTCAGGTACTGGAAAGCCACAATTAGGTCACCCCAAATCCTTCTCTTTTCCACGCTGAACAATCCCAGTTTTCTCAGCCCTTCCTCATAGCAGAGCTGCTCCACTCCTCTGATCATCTTGGTGGCCTCCTCCAGACTTGTTCCAACAAGTCCACATCCATCATCTCAGCTTCACTGGCATTTCTCAAGTCACCAGTAGGAACAGGTGATTCTGCCCTGTGTGGTGTGCACCGCCTGAACCCCCTCCTCTTCAGGTAAGCACTGAACAGAATTTCACCTGCTCTGCTCATGGAAACAAGGTCCAAATGCTGCTTTCAGAGTGGATCCCTTCACAGCTCCCAGCCAGCTCTGGGAGTGTGCTCAATGCTGCCCATACTATCAGAACAGCTACTTGATTTCTGCAACTTTAACATGTTTAATAAGATTTATGAGAAGTGATGGCATCTCACTTACCACAATGATAGCTATTCTTCCTCCTACATCTCCAACAACTGTGATGGGTGGTTTTTCCTTGGGAATCAGCACTGATTAATGGCAAATGTTTTCAGAGGGGCAGAAAGGAGAAAGGAGAAAGTTTATATAATTTACTTTCAAGTATGGAAGTATCTGCCTGGTCACCACTATTAGAGACAGGAAGCAGCAACTATTTCAACAGCATTACTGAGAAAACCAGCAGGGTTCTAATACATAAATCGGTTTTTTTAAGCATAATTAATATATTAACTGTATTCATTTATACCTGAATTCTTTACCAATTCAATTAATTCTTATTTTCAGCACAGAAACAGAGTGGCTTGCAGACACAACCAGTTCAGTCACCCACTGACACCCAAGCTGGGTTTATGCCCTGCCGTTTTGGTGGTGCAGCTGTAGGTCACATCCACATTCAAACAAGAAGGGATCATATTCTCCCCACTAAGAAAGATGATTTTTTTCCTCTGTGAAGAACCACTCCTTTTAGACAGCCCATCCCTGCCAAACCCGTTCCCTAAACCCACAAAAACAACAGGTAGCACTTTCCCCACACACACTTACTTACTGGGGATCTCCAGGCTGGGGTGGATAGCAGCTACGTATTTGGCTGTAGGAGGGGAGTGCCGACCATCCACCATGTCAGACTCAGCATCCTGAGCTTCCCCGTGGATCACCGCGATTCCCAACCGCAAGCGCTCAGCGAACGACTGTGCCCTGCAGGGGAAGGGTTAAAAGAACCCAGAAAAAGGTTAGATTTAAAATAATTCACGTAGGTACAATCCTAATCTGTTTGCATTTTATTCCTAATGTTTCACAGGGAAGCCAAATGATCCTAAAATTTTAGGGGGATTCATAGAAGAAATCAGCTGTCCCTCAGTATCTTGTTTTTATCAGGTTTGGTAAAGCCAGAATAACCTTCAAAGTGCCCATATGGGCCTTAAAGCAACAGGATAAATGCTGCAAGTCACAAAATGCTGACTACTCCCTTCTGCTTTGCCCAACAGCCAAAATAACACTTCCCAGCCTTCAGAATCCTTGGTAACCCATGCTTTAGCAGGACACATCTAACAGTAACCAAGAACAGCCTTGATGTCTGGATTGTCTACATTTAATAGAAAAAAAATATTCATATAAAAAGAAAAAACAAGTGTTCACCTATTTATTTTAGTACTAAATAAAGACAATATCCCTGACCTGCTGACACATAACCTGAGATACCCTATGGAAAAGGGGATCCAGATGATCATTCTGCCTGACAAACCACACTTGGACTTGAACAGCTTGGATTTTTTAATTAGCTGACACGAAGTTCCTTCACAGTGCAGTATTTCTTCAACTAAAATTAGAAATTTCTGTAAAGAAGTGTAAGGTTAGCTGGGGGAGTGGGAAAAGCAGAGAGTCAGGAAAATTGGAATTTGCATCCCAGATACTGGAAGCATCAAATACAAATTAGCACATCCATCCCACCTTACCTTGCACACCCAAGGGTTTGGGATCCTGCCTAAGCCAAGTCTCCTCTGGTCCAAGCAAGCCCAGCACATCCAGAGTGATTCACTCTGCTCTAACATCAGCACCCCAGACCTGTGCCTGAATCACCTCCTCTGTCCTTAAGCCTTGTTTCGCTATCCAAACAATCCAAAGTCCAGAGAATAATTTGCCCATCGTGATACTCAGTTAATTAAAAATGAAGAACCTTCCACCCTGTGGTTATCATACAGTTATAATATTTTTGCAAGTAGTTAATTACAGGTAATTATTATTCCAAACATTAAGAGTTATGACTTAGAAGGCATAATCCTATCAATAAAACCATAATAATTACCCTAAAATGCAGTATTAAACTGAATGAAGTTCAAAGTAACAGCCAAATTATTTATTAATTTTCCAGTGAGCTCAGAAACCACAGACATTCTGAACTTCACCACACAAGGGTTCTTTTTCAAAAGCAGGCATTCATCAGAAGTATTTTCCTAGATTGCTTTCAGCCTGGATTAGGCTGAAACACCCAGTCATCCCTCTCCCAATACAATATAACTCCTCAAATGCTGTCCTTAAATACTCATAGGAACATGTAAAGAACCTAAACAATGCAGTTCTGGGATCCTCTCCTCCACAAATCACTGCGTGATGTGCAACTCATCTATTTGCTGGCATTGACAATTACTGGATAAGCATTAAAATGCTGCAACAAACACCTGCCTCCACCCAAGAGGCAATACTGACACCATGGAAAAGAAATGGGAAAGAAACAAATGTAAAATTACCTGGCCAAAACAAAAGAAATCACAAAAAGTACTGCTGGAGAAAAAGATGACAAAAGGTGATTTGCTACATAAAATAAGGAAAACACAGAGTATCACAATTCGTTGGCATGAAAGTCTAAGTAACTTTGCAAGAAACTCTTGGTTTGTCACCACAGCAAATACAGCATCTCTTAAACCATCATCCAGCTCTTGCAGTGCCTGCTGACAGCACTGTAATTCCAGAGTTTAGGAACAGTCAACTAAAAACCTTCATGGATTAAGAACAGCCATTCAACCACCAAAGACTACACCATCACAATCATCTCAAACAGCAAACCCAGTTCCACCATCTGTATTTAGGATCTGATCAACCACATTCTTAGTTATGCCCCTGTTAAGGAACTCATCTGGATTAATGGTATTACACTTCCAGCCACTTTTCCTCATTTACAGCACGAAATTTATAATGCAAATGTACACAAATATAACATGATAAAAAACCTTCTTTATCATTAGAACTGCACTGATTTACCCATCCTTTCGTATGTTTTTTTTTTACTCTCCTTAGATTTATTATGATTACAGAGATGATGTAAAAACTACACAGCTGACAGAGGAGAACTGGGAGGGGTGTGAAGGCTGCATCTTCTAATTATTGAGTATTTGTCCTTCACTTGATCCTAAGAACAAAATCCCGACAGATTTCCTGCTCTAAGGCAAGAGAGCAGATCTTACCCACCTCTTTGCAGACGCAGGAGATTTGGCCACAATTACAGCATTCCTGTAGTCTGGTATCTGTAGTAAATAACAGATAGCAATGTCCACTTCATATCTTCAGACAAATTTAAACTCAGCAAGAATCAGAGAACTTTATTTTGCCAGAAGAATTTTAAGCATTGAACATTTTACCTAAGAAAGCAACCTCAAGAATCCATGGTACATGATCAGGGTTGACAGCTCAGTACAAACAGGTATTTAGAAAATTCAGATATTAACTTCAAACTGTACCTTTCATAAACCCCATTTTACAGAACAGATAACAGAAAAGTAACTGCTTTAGGACATCAGGGTAACACCCACAAGTGTTAAAAGAAACAGGAAACCATCAAAATTAAAGTTTCCTGCTCAACTTAAATTGTCTTTAATCACTAAAAACCAGCATTTCACAACTTCCTATTGCTTTATAGAGCACCTCAAGAAAAATCACACCGCTCCATCACATCATACTGACTCTTTCTGTGGACCATCAGAAGAGATAAAACTTCCACAGTCACTGCACTGATCCTGGAAGCACAGTCTCACAGTGCTGCAAACTCTTCCACGCTGGTCTGCACGAGGAGATGCTGCTGCAAATGCTGACAGCACCAGAGGGATGAGGACAGGAAGTCTGGGTTTCCTTCTGAGGTCTGACAGGTGCTTCAGTCAGGCTTCACAAGCACAGTCTGTCCCTGAGTCTGCTGCCCCTGCCCCATTCTCACCCTGGTTTTTCACTCCAGACTCCTGTCCCCCATTTAACCAGCATTTTAGTTCCCATATCTCAAAAGGTTGTTATCTTCATCTCCATTTTCCCTGCAAACAGTGCCTCCACATCAGACTCATCTGGCTGGTAACTTCCCAAGCATTCCAGCATTCACACTTCCAGTCCTCCTTTCCAACAGCAACTACAACTGCACTCCCCCTGGTATCTCACCTTACCCCACTCCGTGCAAACTCAGCCTTTTCCTTCCCCGTGCTGCCCTGGGATGATTCATCTCTGCAGAGAGCAGCTGAAAGAGAACCTGCCTGTCCTTCTGTCCAAAAACCATAGTCCTGAGCCAAGCAAAGTCCTACAGAGCTGGTCCAGTCCTCAGAATCCCAGTGTCAAGGGATGAAGACTCTTATCTAAATACCTGCAAATTGATCTGTTAGGGATGTAATTTCACAGATTTGGGGGATGACACCCTGCCATGCAGCTCAGCACCTTGCTGGCAGATGTCAAATACCCACTCCAGAGCACACAAATACTTGGGGTTTCTGCAAACACGGGCAAGGGAAGTTCTTCCACAATCTTATCCTCAAACATACAAACTGCACTGGCTGCTTAAAGCTCTACCTGAAATGGGCATGGGAAGAAAAAAATAAGTTCTGAATTTGGGCAAGGGCTCAACCAACTGAAAGTAAGAAATTTTCTGAGGACGTCAGGCAACATTAATAATCCACAATGTTAGTAACTCCACCTATAAACTGGGAATTCAGCATGTTCTGTCCTTTATAAACACTGAGTTATACAAGAGGCTACGAAGATTAACATGACGGAAGGTATGGACAAGGCAGGGCCTGTCACTTGACATAATAAAGGCTTTGATCTTGTTCAGACACCATTGCCTCATTTTTCCCCTGCCAAATTACCAAATTTGTTCTCAGCTCTTCAAAAATGAAGTCAGAAAGCCAGAAATGTCATCCCAAAGACACTGAGGTGTCAACAAGTCCATGTAACAAAGGGCTCTGTCACTCTGGGATTAACACGTGCACAAAGGAAAGAGAAACCACCGAGTATCCAACATTTGCCCAGCACACAGAGGAAAACTCCAAACTATTTTCGTGTCACAGGAATTTCACTGATTGGACTGTCTTCATCCCAGAACACCAAGTAATTCTCTTCATACCTAGGCATAAATTTCCAACAGGGAACAACTACAAGCCCTCATCCTCCTAACTTTCAGTGAAATGGTTTTTATGTGACCTTCATTCTTATCAAGCTGGACTCCATTTCATGCTCCTCAGTACATCCCATCATGATTTCCACAGCTTTGGAAGCTCTGACATTCCCAGTGCAGGACATCCAGCAAGTTGTGGCCACCAGGAACTTGAGGTGAATACTAAATTCCTCCCGAGCAGCAACAGATCAAAGTTTTAAGCATAGATACTATAAATGATCTGGTTGGTGAAGGCACTCGGCAGCACAGATCCCATGTGATCAGATCCGTTCATTTAACTCTGGTTTTAGAAAATCCTCTCATGGATGAGCAGAGGGATGAAGAACTGAAAGTATCTTTCAAGACTTCTCTACCCATACTTCAGATCTCTACAAATGGTCATTTGTTAGACTGCACAGCAGTGCCAGACTCAAAGCTGCAACAATTCCGTGTAAACCATTAAAAGTTCAGGAATCAAAATGTGCTTCAAGACCAAACCAGGGCCATGATCTTGTTATCAACCATAAACCACACTTTCAAGCAACACATAAAGGCACGTCTTGTCTCTCTGTATTTGGTTTCCCACTTTCGTGTCTTTTTTTTTTAAGTTAGGAAGTGCTTACAATGTGCAATACTTCTCTCCTGGAACACAAGACTGTGGCAAAGTCAGAGCCTGGAGTTTTGTTCTGCCATCCTCTTTGTCTCTATTACCAAATGAAATGATAATGAGAGATTCAAATGGTAACTGATTCCCCAAACAGATTTTAATACTGTCATAACAAAATCATGTTGGTTTGGGTTTCTTTAAGGGGGTGGGGTGGGGTGTGTTTTGTTTTCTAAATTGAGGCATTCCTATCTCTACAAAAAGAAATAGCTTGGATTCAAAAGCAAGACTGAGCTAAACCTTTTCTCTCACCAGGAAGAAAGCACTTGCTTTATTCCAAATTACCATTAGTCAGAGGCTTAACGTGCATCTCATACCTACAATTATCATTTGCACATTTTGTAAAGGCGAATCTACCAGTAGCACTTCTCAAAACCCTTATAAAAATAAGATGGAGAAATGGAGGCAGAGAACATCCCAAGTTAAGCTCCTCAAGTCGAGACATGCAGTCTGAGCAAACAGTGGGTGAGATTTCCACCCACCAGCCTCACTTCCAGAGCACAATCAATCAGCTCCCTCATAGTTTACAACTTCCAAAGTGGTTCTCATTATGTGATTTAAATTTATACCCACACAAGCAGCCCATCCTATAAATGTCAAGGAAACTGGAAATAGGAAAGGAAGAGGACATCAAGAGCAAGAAAATCCTATTTTTTTCAGCATTAGGGGAATATAGCTAAGAAAAAACCAGCATTGCTGCATGGGTAAGAAAACACCAGCTCTTCATGACATGACAAAAAAAGAATTTAAAAAGCCAACTGTAATAACAGGCCTTCCTCACCTCTTCTTGGATGTACTGGAGTAGAAATGGGGATGCTCTCAAGTTATCAACTGGAATATTGAAGAAGCCCTGAATTTCCTTCTGATGTAGATCCATGGTAATAAGATGAGTTAGTCCTTTAAAATAGAATAATAAGACATACAGAGAAGCACTTTAAGAACAGTAAGAGAGAACAGACACCTTATTTTTGTAAGTCTCACTGCAGTTTGTCCAGAAAATCTCTAAGTTGCATGAGAACACTAGGTGAAAGTACACAATAAATTAATTTTAGTCCCTCTTAAGCACACTGGCATTAACATGCTTTGAGACTTCTACAGCAACTTTTTTAGAAGAACCTCAGAACACTGCACATAACTGACTCTGCAGTGCCACACTGAGGCAGGCAAGATCCTTCTCCACTGGACACGGGACAAAATGGAAGCACTGATTTGTCCTGTGTCACACAGCAAGACCCTGGCACGCTCGTTAGAGTTCTGAACTCCTGAATATTGGGCCCAGCTCCTAATCAAAAACCACTTCTCTCAAAATAACAACTCACATCACACAGTTTGTTATAACTGCCTGCTTTTTTTTCCCAGGGATGGGAGTGAAAGGAAAGGAGTAGAAAATGTGTTGAAGGCTGTGAAAATGAATAATCTCATTTTCCCACATGGTCTCAAATGTAAAGGACAAAGTGCATTTATTCAACAAGTGAAAAACAAGACAGAAATGACAAGGCACAACTGTTCCAGACTGTAAGAAAGGCAAAGGAGGTATTATGAGAGGTGGATACCACAGCCCAAAGCAGCTCAGCCCAGCAGACTCATTTTGCCAGCTCAGTACAACTTAATGTAAAATGGTTGTATCAAATTTGGGGTTTTTACGAATTCATCATTTGGAAACATTTCTAATTACACTCTCCTTTTTATGTAGCTTTTAAACACATTAAAAGCTTGGCAGTTATTTTTAAAGAGAGTCCAAATTTGTGTACAGATCTCTCCAAACCTGGAAGCTGACAGCAGGAGCCCCCTTGCCCTGATTATTTAAGGACAGCCACATTCTTACCAGCTTTGCACATCATGGAGGCCAGCAATTTAGAGACAATGGAGCCTCTTTTCCTCATCTTGCACTGTTTGCTGTAGGGGAAGTAAGGAATGACTCCAATAATGCTTTTGGCACAGGAGGTTTTACACGCATACACCATGATCAGGAGCTCCATGATCGTGGTATTCACATCCCTGCAACGAGAAACATCTGCTTCTGTAGCTGCTGCATAAAAATCCTGTATTCACCACAGTATTGACACCCAGCAGAGATGGAGAGGGTGCATCTTTAGAGAACTGGTCATCAACTAAGATCTGCTATTTCTGCTGCCATTAAAAAAAGTCTTAGCATTTGTAAAGTTGTTTTCACGTAAAATTAAAGAGTTTCTGAATCACAGGACGCATTGCCCAGGAAATGTTCCTCCTACATCTAGAACTCTGTGATGGTGCTACAGATAGGGAGCTGAAAAGAGAAGAATTTAAAGAGAATGACATAAGCAAAAGAATACACTTAGGGAAACAATGCAGAGACCAAGGGGAAGGTTTTATTGATATATTCACTAAAAATTAAAATCATAGACGCTACCTTATACCAAAGCTGTCTTTGTGTACATATAAAAAAACCAACAAAACCAAGAACAAAAACCCTCCACAAAGAAAAGCCTCTATCTAGTTAATCTAAGCTTATTACACTGCATCACAAACATAAAAGGTGATTAAAAATGAAAACCAGAAGCAGTCCTATGGACAGCCCACATCAAATGCCAGCACAGGGTCTTTAAACAGTTACTCACTTGGAAACTGTCTGGATGATAAATACATCCTTTCCTCTCACAGACTCCTGAATCTGCACTCGTGTTTCTGCCAAGAAGAGAAATATGTGATATTTGCAAGAGCAAAACTCTAAAGAGTCTAAGAAAAGGGGAACCAATACATGCAAATCAGTGTGAGGTACATTTCCAGTTTTGCTAATTAAACCCTCACCTCTGTTTGGCTCTTGATAAACCTGAACCTTCCCCATCTCAACTCCCAGGCGCCTGTGGGAACAGAAAAAAGGTAGAAGTCAATAAGGGGAGAGGAAGGACAAAAATGTAAATCCCATATAATGCAATAGTTACTGAAAAGGCTGCATTCTGTGGGAGAAAACCAAGGAAAGAAAATCCCGAACCATAAAACCAGTAATTACAGTGAGCATCTCATTAAAAAGAACCTACAATTTCCAAAAGCAGCACTGCAGACTATGCTAAACCTATTTTCCAGTCCAGCTCAGAACAAGGTGCAGGAAATAAACAATGCTGGAATACAAATCATGGAACATTTTCTAATTTTTAATACATCTCTTAGCAACATACATGCGCACAATACTTAAAAACATCACTTTTAAATCATTATTCTCTATAGAAAAAAGTCAAGGCAGAGTGAAGAGGAAAGAGTAGCAAGCACTATTTTATGGATAATGGAAGAATAATATCTGCTGTCTTTATTCCTTGTCAGCATTAGCACAGACCCCCAGCCCCACAAAAAGGAGACCAGAGTATGCTCTGCACTCAGGCCCAAATTCTTTCCACATGCAACCTGAGTTCCTCTGCAGTCCCCTTTCTCCTCCTATCACACCTAACTTTGGGTAAATAAGCCTCTGGAAGAAATCCATCCTGTCTAATATTCCCAGTAACATTATGCATCCTAATTAGCACAGTAAAAATTTACTTCAATCCTAAAAGTTCTGCTGAAGATATTCATGGATTTAAGCTAAAGAAATGTTCCCATCCAAAACATACAGAGAGCAAGAAGGATGTAGCTTTCCTGCCTAAAAAAAACCCACTACAAGGAGTAAAAACTTCTGCCATGATGATTTAACACTATCCAAACATTAATTATCCCATGAGTTTCCCATAAAATGCTGCAGCCAACCACAACCTGCCATGGAAGTATTCAAACACAAGCTACTCTATTACTGAGCTGTTGAAATAGACTCAGCAATAGAGCACACTCCAAATTCTTTCAAACCATGGCACTTTTCCCATGTAACTTTCCTTAAATAGGGAAATCAAGTGTCCAGTGAAAGAATTCTCATCAGAATAACCCCAAGCTGCCCTGCAGACTTTACTTACTCAGCAATCCTCTTGGACAGTTCCATGCACGAGGAATTGGAATTAGCTGAGAACAGCACCAGCCCACCCTTGGTGATATTCATGATGGCCCCAAATTCAGTTGATGACACACAAAACATCAACCCTAAGTTGTTTTGCCGCTTCTATAAGACTGCAAGAGATCAAAGGTCATGTAAATCCATGTTAACAAACAAAACAAATCAAAAAAACCAACACATTTCCTCTTTTCAGAAAGTGTAGTCTCCCATGCGCCTGGATATTCCAGCATCCTTCATATCTGTTATCCCCACTTTAATAGCTTCCTTACAGCTCTCCAAAGATTCCCCAAGACAACCTTCCAGCACCAAGTTTTTTTTCCCTTTCTAACTGTTTTCCTCAGGCTATCACCCAGTAAGACAGACACTTCTTTTCCATCAGCTTGTCCAGTTCATTTTCCAGAACTGAGCGACATTTATTGACTTTTCCAAGACCACAAAGACAGTCAGGGGTAGAATTGAGCTAAAAAGAGCTCCTGGGTCCTGGCTAGAGGAGTCTATTTCTGTAGCTGAGCCTCTTTTCATCACTTTGCAGGAACTTATAAACTTACAAATAAGGATGAAATGTAAGGAAGAATTCAATAAAGCTGGCAGCTGTAAATAATGACCTCTCGCACAGCAAATCCACTTGCTGAAGCAGCTGTTGTCATTCTTTGAAAGCAATATTTCTCCTGTGAAAACAGGAGAAAAATATCAGGAGGAAATCAGTATCACTTGTTTTTTGTTTCAAATAAAGGCACAAACCACTAATCTTGCCAAGGATTTGATGGGATTTCATCTTTTTATTATTCTTTGTAAATCACATTTTCATGGTTACTTCTACTACAGAATTTTAGTCAAATAAAAGGAAAATAAAGATCACATTGACCAGCAGCCCTGGATAGATCGAAGCAGCATTCAACTCAAAATCCTGCTGCGATTCACTCCTGCTTATAAATAATCCAATCCTTCATCATCCATTTCAGCATTATGTAGGGGACAGGAAATATTAAATATGAGTGGCATAATTTAAACCAAAGTAAACAGAAGTTACAGCTAAACCAGTAATTTCTTTCCTGGTAAACATCATCCTGCTGAAAACAGAATTATCTCACAGTCACACGAAAAAGCTGACGATGTATCAACTATTAAGTACTTCAAAACAGCAACTAAAAGAAAAACAAGAGTTTTGTATTTACAGGAACAGCTGGCTAGGTCTGTAATGACACTCCTTCACACCTTCTTTACAAGCAGACAGAGTCTCGCTCAGTTTCGCTTTGTCAGAGAACTCGAATCACTCTCGTGAAGACCCAAAGTCAAGTCAGGAACTTCCTAACAACAAATCTGTTGGTGCCAAGGCTGAGCTCTGCTCAACTGCCGTGAATGGAAACCTGCCTGCCATCAGAACCTCCAAACTGTGCAGAGACCAAGCAGGAACAGCGACAACTTCAGCCCCCAGAACGTCTGAATGTTTCACTGCACTAACACCAGAGGGGCTCCCCCATATCCCCAAAGCAAGACCTGTATCCCCCACAAACAAAACACCTAAAAAAACCCCGTTTCTTAGCTAGTGTTTGTCTGCTCTGCTGCTCGCTCAGTCTCTGCAACTCCCAGCTGTCAACTAATGGCCATCACCCATCAAATATTCATGATGGTGTTCAAGATCCATCTCGGCTCCAGCAGGGCGAGCACAGACCTGAAATGCTTTTAGGGCTCAGAACAGCACCTGAGAGCACCCTGCTTGTGTGCCTGGATGGGAACAGCGGGCAGGCAACTTTCCATGTTACTAAAAGCATTCGCAGACCGTTCAGAAGGCATGTTTTTTATCCAATTGCGTGTCTTCTTCACTCCATGGATTAGGGAAAGGAGGAGCTTTAAGAGACCTGAAAAGATGAGTTGCTGGCTCCCAACTATTGCTGAGGGTGCGCTTTACACCACAATAAAATACTGATGTATTTATAAGCAACAGTGAATATTGCTCTTCACGTAAGTATAGGTCAAGGACTTTCTTGTGGATGTACTTCAGCAGCTACAAGTGGGCTATGGTGTGTGTAGGCAGGGAAGTTGCATTTCAAGAGTAATATGGATATATCAACCTTCAAACAGGTGTTGGAATGAAAGCAAGCTCACAAAACTTTATTAGATGTGCAAAGACATGACTCCACAGGGGTACACGGGACCATAATCCTCTGGTTTGAGGTGGGCCAACCTTCCAAGGCTGAACACAAGCACCACAGAAGAGGCTGCAGCACAAACTCCTGCCTTTCCTTTCGGGCTGCACACAATTACACAGACACATCGTGATGAACACAACAATTACTGGGCACACATGGCTTTAATGCCTCCGTGAACTGAGCATGTCCACACAGAAAGCAACAGAGGCAGGAATAACTGGATGGGATAACCATGCTTCTAAGAAATGGACCCCATGGGATGGAGGCAATCTGCACCCTCTCACCCCATAGGGAATTTTCCCGTCCCCCCACACTCCCCAATCTCGCTGTGCTAACAGACCCTTCCAGCCCACACCTCCCTACCAGTCCTCCAGATGCTCCAGGTGGGTTACACAGGCCCTGTGGTCCCTATGGATCCCATCCCTCCTCCCGGAGAGCGGCCGGGGCACGCCGCAGCCCCACGCCGCTGCCCCTCACCTGTGGGGCTTGCGGGGAGCCCGAGCAGCCCCGAAAAGAGGCCGCCCAGCACAGAGTCTCCATCCCCTGAGGGGAGGGCGACGCAGCCCACTCCTCAGGCGCCGGAACCCCGCGTGGGGAAGGGGGATGTCCTGCCCTCACACAGCCGGCTGCAGTGGGCTGAGCGGGCGGGAGTGCCCCTCGCTGAAGGCCTTACCTGCCGGCTCCGGCCCCCCGGCCGCGGGAGAAGGCGGCCCGGCCGGAGGGGAAGGAGTGGGGAGAGGCAGAGGCGGCGGCGGAGCTCAGCCCCTCCGGTGCTCCGCGGGCAAGATGGCGGCGGGGCGTGAGGGAGGGAGCGCGGGCGGG
Source organism: Melanocharis versteri (assembly GCA_013397845.1). Lineage (NCBI taxonomy): Eukaryota > Metazoa > Chordata > Aves > Passeriformes > Melanocharitidae > Melanocharis > Melanocharis versteri. The sequence continues at coordinate 75,346 of VZTG01007077.1, forward strand.
CGGGGCGGGCCCCGGGCGAGGCTCCCCCCTCCCGCCCTCCGCGCTGAGGGGAGCCGCCGCCGCCATCTTCCCCCTCAGCCCGCCGTGCTCGTGGGGACCGGGGTGGGGTCTTGGAGTCACGGAATCTTAGAGTTTTAGAGTCGTCAGGGTTGGAGGAGAGCTTCGAGATCATGCGGTTCGACCGTCAACGCAGCGCTACTGCGAGAAACATCGCCCGGCGCCAGATGTGGATGCCTCTTCCAACGCCTCCGGGGATGGTGGCTGCACCACCACCACCTCCCTGGGCACCTATTCCAATGCCTGACCACACGGGCAACGAAAAGAATTTTTCTAATATCTGATCTCTACCTCCCGTGTCTCGGCTTAAGGCCATTTCCAACCCCCTCCTCACTACAACATCCTTTCGGGGAGTTGAAGAGAGTGATGGGGGCTCTTGAGCATCCTCCAGACTGAACAAACCCTGCTCAGCCATTCCTTATAAAATATATTTTCTAGACCTGTCATGAGCCTTGTTGTCCTTCGCTGGAAAAGAGAAGTATACATCTGAGTCCCCAACTGGGATGATGTGGGGACTCCAACACGATAATTCAGCTGCCCTCCCCACCAAAAATTACCCCTGGTGCAAAATCCATGTGGCATAATGTGATGACGTCCACAAGGTGATATTATTTTGAAGCTCCCACATCTGCATCCACACCAGAGAGGGATGGATGGGCAGCTGCCACGCTGCTCTGGGCGTCTCCATCGCTGTGGCCGGTCCTCTCCATCCCCGCTGGACACTGAGCTACCACCTGGCCTTTGCCATCAGCAAAGCATTTGTAGAAAAAGAGGCATTTCTGGAAAGTAAATTGAGAACAGAAACTATCAGTGGCCTCCCAGTTCCTTGTCAAAAGCGCACACGATTTATCCAGAGTCCTCTCAGGACTCTCCTTGCCACATACATTGGTTGAACTGCATGAAGATTCTTTCAACATCTGAAATGAGATTCTTATTTCAGTCACCCTGTTTAATAAGGAAAAAAAAAAAGCTTTAACCCAAGACACCCATGACAAAACTGCCTTGAGGAAGTTACAGTCATCCCACACAGACACACATCCTTCCTTTAAATACAAAACCCAAACATCATGTTTTTTCCCCAGACTGCACAGTTAGAACCTGTTTTAAATTACACTTCTCAGTACGCCCAAATTGAACAGCGCTTTATGGATCAGAATTTTAGCATTTAGCATAAAGCTACAAATCAGGTACCTTCTGCTGCAGCTTTGCTCACGAAAAGCAATTAAATTTGATTATATAGGACTGCAGGGTGCACTGGAGCAAGGCCGAACATCCCAGCAGATATTTCTGTCCACGCTGGCCTTAACATAAAAGAGGAGGAAAAGCCACAGGTCAGCTCACCAAACATGCCTGCGAAGGGACAATATTAAAGTCATAGTTTGAAACTGCATTTCTGCCTCTACGAGCTGCATTTTCCACTTTAAATATTCACAGGCCAGTGTTTTCCCCAGATTTCACATTTGCTTCTTGCTTCGTGCATTCCAAGCCTTGGTTGTCTCCTTTTTCGATTTTTTTTTTTTTCAGCAGACTGGGAGCTGGGGAAGGAGAAGCCGTTTAACCTGGAGCAGATGTCGAGCACTCCACTTGCAGGCTCACAAAGCCAGGACATCTGTTAGAAATATGTGAGCAGAGAGGCCATCAGCCTCTTAGGTGCTGCAGTGATCCTCTGTCTTTCCTACATCCTTTTCCAAATTACACTGATGTGAAAGGGAATAGTCCCGTCCCTTGCCACTCCCACCATTCCCAGTCCATGTTTTTCTGCTTCCAGGCTGCTGCTTCCACACAGTTGATTCAGGATCATTGACCCAGGCAGGTTCTTTTTTTTGTTTCGGGGCTTTTAGGACAAAAAGGAAGGGTGGGTGAGCTTTTTGTTGGCCTCTTCACAGAGCAGCAGAGATTTCTCTTAGCATCAGTCTCCCTCGCAGGATTCCAGCTACAGGCTGGTGTGGCAGAGCAGTTTAATTCAGAGCAACCAGAAACAGCACATGGTGAAGCACTGACCCATAATGCAATTAGCAGCCTTCCCCAGAAGCATTTTTCAATACCCCAGGGCACTCAGAATTTGCTGACTGTTTGATTTGTGCTGCCCCAAATTCTTGACATTGCTTAAGCAAACCACAGGACCAGGAACTAAGTGATCCTGTCTTCCAGTCCTTTTTATAAGGCTACTGCCTTTGTTTTCTCAAATAAAAAAATCCATTTCTTTCCCACCTCTGTCTTCCCAATCAGAGGAATACCAGTTTAAAGCTCAGCTCCCAAGGGAGAGGGATTTGTTAATTTGACAATACTCTATCCAAACGCTAAGAGTTCAACAAACAGTTGCTCCAAGATGAGCACACAGATTTCATTTCATTTACAACGATTCAATTAGCAGCCATCTGAGGAATTCTGAAAATTTGCTGGGTGTGAACACACTGGCTCACAGAGATTTGGTGTTCTTAATCCAGATGCGACCCTGGCAAGCAGAGATGTGCAAAAAAACTCTCCCACACAGACACCGAGTCCAGCCAAGGTGAAGGGCACTGCTCATCCAGCACTGGGCTGGACGACAGCCTGCATCCATCACCTGAAAGAAGATAAATGCTGCTGTCACCCCGGCTCCCGAGCTCCATCCATCACTGCTCAGCCAGGTTGGCTTTTGTTTGTTTGTTTGGAGTTGTTTTTGTTAAAAATAAAAAGTGGATATTAAAGCTCAGCTACCGAACCAGCTGACAGTGAGAACTATCAGACATGGTGCACCAAAGAAACGCTCTGATTTGGTCCTGACAGAGCCCTGTGGATAGGTTTGGTCTCTCCCAACAAATAAAGGCATCCCAAAAACTTCCTCTACCCCTCACAGCCCCTCTGAGCCTGCAGGGAGGTTCTGCAGCACACTGACACCTCCACACTGAGCACAGACCAAAAGCCATCACCTCCCTGCTCCCCTGCCTTCAGCTTCACTGCCTGGGGGATGACTGTGTCCAATTTCCAGAAGATTCTGCCTTGGATATTACCCAGCTAGGGAGGCAGACCTCAAAACAACTATAAATGCATTTTGGAATTGATGGAAGGCAGTGTAATTTTATCATATCTTGGGAGCGATCTGGAGATAGCATTCCCCATGCCTGGGAAGCAAAGTGCTTTAATAAAGGTCCTGGAGCAGAGAACACATCTTCTCTGTGTGAAGGGCTGTGGCAGTAGACAGCACTCATTGCTTTATCAAATATTACTGCTTGGCTGTCTGTGGGAAAAAGACACAGACTCATTTGTCACAGTCTTGTTCCCCCTGAGTCACAAACCTCTGACTGAAGGACTCCCTGAGTTCAGGGGTTTTTTCCTGTTTCTAACTGCGCTGCCAGTTCCAGGTCAGTCTGTAACGTTTAACAGATCTGCTGCATCAGCTGCAGCACAGACACGGGGTTATCTCCAACCAGCCTCCCAGCAAGGAGACGAGAGGTTTGTGGGAATACCTGGAGTGGGACAGGTCCTGCACAGACAGACGGCTCGAGCTGGATATCAGGGAGAGGGTTTGGACAGACACTGCCCTGAGAAAAAGTCGGCGGTGATGCCTCTTGTTTGGTTAACAGATTCTCTCTGCTTTGCTGTGCATGTGCAGCTCTGTCCTGCAAAGTCTGTGTAACATCCTGTTCACGTCCATCACCTGATGTTTACGGGTGTGGTTTGCCCTTTGATTGGCCTTTAGGCAAAAGCGGTTGGACTGCACAGTGAAATCATGTCGTTTTAGGGAATGTGAACAGCTGCACAGCCTGTGACAAACACTAATTAGTGCCTATTCCTCCTTGTCCTACTGACTGGCTCCCAGCGTGGTTTGCCATTTGCCTCACAAAGCTGCAGCTCCTCTCCAAAGAGCACACAGGCACCATGCTCTGTGCAGGCACAGGAAGAGCTTGACTTGCTCACTGTAGAGCAACTTTGCAGATTAAAGCAGAATTCAGCATATGAAAGCAGGTCCTGTGCTTTGCATGCACAGCTGCAGGGTGTAAAGGAAGATTTGGTACCAGCCTTGGCCTGTACACTAAAAAGGAGCTGGAAGAGGTGTAGGAAAGCAGCAAAGTGCAGCCAGCAAAGAATATCCTGTGTCCTCCCCAGTTTGGTGCCAACCAGGACCAGCCCTGGATCAGCGAGAGCACATTAACACCCATGCTGGGAGTGGGACCCTCACCCAGCTGCTACACCAAAAAAAGGCTGAGCCTTACCCAGATCTCTTCAGCCTACCCCACTTACCAACATCTCCTTCACAAAGAAGCTTTCTACCAGTACCTCTCCTCTAACTCACTGTTTTATTTCCTGCCTGGTTGCAGCAAGCTCTGGAAGAGGTTCTGCTCTCAGACCTCTGTGCACTGTCTTTGAGCTTATCAAACAAGGCAATTCCCCAAGTTCAAGAGTGGAACACTTAAAAATTTTACTCACCAGGAAAGTCTCACCAGAGGAGAGGCGTGGGGACTGTGAGGCTTCCCGGAGGCATTTATTGTCTCATTAAGCTCTCCTTAATGAGAATTTCCTCACCTGCTGCAGTGTCCCTCCCATTCATTTGCATTCACTATCCTGCTTCTGGTACTTTCAAGACTGTCTTAGCTCCCACTCCTTCCTCTTTCCTCGTAACTATTCTGAGCCCAGTTTTTATCTCCCTGCTGTCACCCAGGTCCCAGGGAGAAAATAGTCTCTCCTCTTGAGTTACCACTTGCCATGTCCTCCTTGGTTGGTTTCCTCCCTGACATCTCTGCAGCTTCTCCCAGCTCTAGAGTCAGCTACAGTGGTCTCTCCTCCAAAGCAAGGCAGCAGCTGCTGCTCCTGGTGAGATCCCTGACTTAAATGCTTGCTAAAAACTTGCTTGTTCTCTCAGCTAAGGCTCCCCATGCACAGCCTGGACCACACACACCTCAGTGCCTGCACCCTGAACACCGCAGTGGCTCTGCCCATCCCAGCCCGCTGTTTGTAGGAGCAGTGCTGTCGGATCGGCCCCTCTGCAGGACCAATGAGGCCTCACACCAGCAGGGCAGCGGGTTCAGCACCTTTCCCAATGACTGCAAATACTGGGGGGGTTCAGGCTGTTCCGCCCATCCCATGGCATCTGAAAGAGCCTTGACAGCAAAGCTGCGTCAGAGCGGGGCACAGCTGCCAAAGCAGCCGTTCAGCCTCCTTGGATTGCCTGTTGGAAAGTATTTCCCCCTTTTTTTCATTCAAGCTTTTCTAGATAAGCATATGGCAAATGGAAATATCAGAGAGAATGAACTGCCTCCTAGTTGGGAATGAGGGACTGACAATTATCCTTGTGATAATGAGAGAATCTGAACATGAGGGAACTTGATACAATGGGAGATTTACCTTGGAAGCGGTCCCTTGGCAGCCTGGCCTGTCTTGCTGTCAGCACGGTTTCCCATTGCACAAAGGGCAGGGATCAGACCCGGGATGACAGATCCATCTCTATCTCAAGCTCATCCTGCTCCGTTACCTGCAGCTTTTCCAGTGGTAACTCCTTAGATCACCCAGACACTCTGCTTCACTTAAATCACATTGTCCCATGGGAATCTGTACCCACCTTGGATCTCCAAATGACCCAGAAAATTGCTTTCTTTCCTACCATGAACCAGGTCAACACTTCAAGTCCTGACCTTCAAGGCTGCCAGGGTGAGGAGAGAGGCAAGACAGGAGTCCGAGGCCTTGATCCGACACTCATGGGGACTCTTGTCACAAGGAATTATGTGGACTCTGCAAACAGATATGGAAAACCGGAAAGAGCAAATGTGGGTCTGCACAACCTTGACATGGCAATCGATGCTGTAGTTTACTTCCAGGAGCAAGTAAATAGCCCCAGAGTTATGTGCTGCATAGCAAACATTGCAGTTTTATCTGCATGACAGGCAGCAATTTGTGGCAAAGGCTAAATCTCTCTGTTCACTCAAGCTTGACGTATGACGGTCGTGTTACGTTCCCTGTTCTCAGTGGGTTTGTGCATGAATGTAAGGTTAAGTGCATGTGTGCCTTTAGGATCACGACCTTCATTCAATATTGCATGGCCCAGCAGGCCTGTAATTAATCCCCAACATGTTCAAGTGACAGCTCTCACTCGTAACGTCATCCATGCAGAACAGTGGGGTACGTGTAAATTCCTACATTCCGGCTGGGAGTCAGAGATTTTCCAGCCACCGGAGCAGGGAGGCTCCAAGGCAGGTTTCTGACAGGATGAACAGGACAATTGGTAGGTTGAACTATTTTACAGATAAATTGGGTAGGGCAGGAGAGGGAGGTGTGATACAGTCACTGCTCGTTCAGTCGCCGAGGATGGGCTGGGAATGACAACACCTCAGTGCTGTCATTCCCTGCTACGTGACCAACATTTTCTACTCACAAAAATGTACGAGTTCCAGAGGCTTATGAAGCCTGTAAGAAAGTCCCCACCATCTTCATCCTGAACAGTCTGCAGACATGAAACTTGACCAGACTCAGCTCAGCCACTTGCTCTTCTTTCTCCTCCCAATCACTGGTTTTCAAATGTACCCAAAGGTCTGGAACCCAAAAATAAGTCATAACCATGGTCTGGCAATAACCATGTGCCCCAGGCAAGTCCTCACACCCAGGTCATGTCCTGTCTGCTTCACTTATGAGAGCTGCTGCTAATACCAGTGGTTTGTTTCCAAATTCTAGATATTTAATCTTTTTATCTGCTTGTTCTGTTACCAAAGGTGAACCTGCTCGGTCAGGTTGGATCAAGTGTTTTATCCCACAGGCAACACAACAGGCTGGGTATGTTTTACACAAGTTTATTGGGGGTTAATATTCATTCACCAACAGCACAAAGTATCAGATCTCCGCTATTTAAGGGCTGGAAACATGTCAAACACAAACAGAGACAAGCATTGCTCAAAAATAATTAATAATTGTACATCAAATCTGAGTAACAGTAGCACAACCACTTATTTGCTGTGCCTGAGGAGAGAGAAGAAGAGTGTCTTACTCACTATTCCATTCCCTACAAAAATACATACAGCCATTGCATTTAACCCTCTTTCTATAAAGGATCCATAAACAAGAGTCAAAAGGCACAAGGAGTAAAATGCTGCTACTTTGACCCACCTTGCTGCAGCTCCAGAGAGTTCTTCCATTCCCACCGTGTGTTAAATCATAGCACATTTGAGATACCTCCAAAACACAAAATCACACCTCGTTAGGTTAGCGTGTGCAGCCCTTCGCAGTCCCCAGTCCCATGATTTGAGCTCTGAAATGAGGGAAATTGCAGAGAAAAGAACGGCCCCTTCCACACCAGTGCCTGCTCAGACCCTCGGGACCTCCACTTCCGAAGCAGACCTGGACTTGCGCCGGCTGGTCAGGCTGCCCAGGACTGACTCCTCGCTGAAGGCCCCTTCGAAGGTCGACAGGATGGACTGGCAAAACTTCTCCTTGAAATCCGGCCCCACAAAGACGTACAGGATGGGGTTGATGCAGCTGTTGAAGAAAGCAAGGCTGGAAACCAAGGGGATCCCTATGTAAAGGGCCAGTTTCATCTCATGGCTGGAAGAGTTTTTGGATATTTCCAGCAAGGAGAAGACGTGATAGGGGAAATAACAGAGGAAAAACGAGACTGTGACAGCGATGATGATTCTGTAGGGCTTTGCAGAGTTGGCCAACTGCCTTCTTTTCAGCTTGACAGCGACGACGCTGTAGCAGATGAGAATCACCATGAAGGGGATGAGGAACCCACATAAGAATCGCGTGATGATCATCGCTTTGTGCCGCATCCTCCACAGCCTGCGCGTTGCCTCGGACGTGTAGTCATCGGACAGCGCGAAATTATTGTAACAGCTGGTGACGTTCCTGGAACTGACCACGGTGTCCCGAAAGACGAGGTACGGGGAGCTGAGCAGGAGAGCCAGGACCCACGTCCCCAGCGCGATCCTGGCCGCCAGCTCCGGGCTCCTGTGGTTGTGAGACCAGACAGGAAAGGCCACGGAAATGCAGCGGTCAATGCTGATGACCGTCAGGAGGAAAACGCTGGCAAACATGTTGAGGAAGGCGATGGTGCTGTTCAGCTTGCACAGGAGCTTCCCAAACGGCCAGTGGAAGCCCAGGGCGGTGTAAGCGATGCTGAGGGGCAGGAAAAAGGTAAAGATGAAGTCAGCTATGGCCAGGTTGAGGAACCAGACGGAATTCACTGTCTTCTTCATCTTGAAGCCTGCAATCCAGATGACGAGGCCATTCCCTGTCACTCCCAGCAAGCAGGCGATGCTGTACACCACCATGGAGAGGATGTGCATGGTCTTCTGGAGGCCGGAGTAGTCCTCATGGTCAGTGCCGTTCTCAGGCTGCTCCGTGGGGCAGCTGGCAGAGAAGGGGGAAGGGGAAGAAGAGGTGCTGTCCATCACTAGCAAGCCAAGACCTGAAATCACAAACAGCGCTGTTATCTGTGGCTCCTGTGGCTCAAGAGGGGTGAAAATCTTTGTGAGCAACTGTGCGCAAAATGTGTATGAAAAGCCAGATTAGATAAATTAATTTATAATTAATATAGAGTCCTTCTATATAGCATGTGCAGCTGCACCTCAGCTCGACCAGAGAAACCAACCCCAGTTTTGCTGTTGGTGTCAGTGCTGTCAGAACACCTTTATCCGATCACCCACAGCAGCAATCCAGCATGGGCCAGCAGCAGAACCATGGAAACCCAGGTCCCCCCACAGTGATAAGTCCTGTTCGGATAGCCAGTAACAAATTATGACAGCAAAAACTATCTAAACTGGTAACAATGATGCTGACAGACTATTTCTTCACCAAGCCCCTTCCAGGGACCTGCACTCTAAGAGCAGAACAACACCCAAGCTGTGTCCACAAGTAACCATCAGCCCTTTACCCACCCACCACTCTCTGGTGAGCCCATCCTTCTCCTCATCTCTCCTGCCCATCCTGGCGCTTGCCTTGGCAGGTCCTGGCAGGACTCACCGTGGAGCTCCTTGGCCGCTCTGCCCACAGCGGGTGGTCTCACCCTCCTGGCTGACTCCCCTCCTGCTGCTCCTCTCCAGGGTGACTCACACTGCCTCGCCCCATTTTCCCATGGCTTGGGATCACGAGGAATTTAGTAGGATCACTTATTCCCTTATCGTCTTCCTCAATTTATGGTGTGTCGATTTAACCCCTGAAGCCCCGGCGGGTGCAGGTTCCCTCGGGCCGGTTGGCCAAGCCCACCCACTAACTCGGATTTGAAGAATGAAGGAAACACGGCCCCTTTCCTGCTTGTGCCATTCATCCCCCTGGCAACTCTCCCTCCCGAGCACCCAGAAATCCCTCCGGGCACCGGGGTGCCCTGCCGCCATGGGGGACACGGCCAGCTCTGCTCCCCGCACCAGCGACACCGTGCCCAGCCTGTGACATGACCTGTCACACCAGCTGTCCTGGAGACACGGTCTTGGCTGCGGGGTTTTGGGGGTGCCCGTAAGTGCTCCCTGCCCGGTGCAGGGTGTGGGGGAGTCCCATCCTTCGGCTCATGGGGGAAGTCGCGGGACACTGGGAACACCGCAGGGCTGGGGGAGAAGCACATGGGGGTGCACGGCAGGGAGGGCTGGAGCTGTGAGTGGCAGCAGAGGAGGGGTGACATCAGAGGGGTGACATCAGAGGGGTGACAGCAGCGGGCCCCAGCCCCTCCCGGCCCGGCCAAGGTCACCCGCGCTCCGGGCGCCACGTGCGGGCCGCGCCGCCAGCC
>VZTG01007077.1:85250-100246 GCA_013397845.1 Melanocharis versteri
GACAGCGGTCCGGCAGCGGCGGTCCCCGCCGCCCCGGGCAACGCAGAGGGGGCGAGTCACCGGGAGCCTCTCGGGATGTGGGAGGTGATGGAGTCGGGATAGAGGGGGTGCAGAACTAGGTGGGGATGGAGCTTCGGGGATGGGGTCCGCCAGCTGAGCTGCCAGGTCTGGACTGGTGTCCACCATCAGAGGGAACTTTGGGGGGGGTCTCATCCTGACTGGGAATGGCAGCTCTGTCCCCCCTGAGCCAGAAGCAGTGAGTGTGAGTGCTGCTGCAGCCTGTGCTGGGGGGACATGCAGGACCCAGGCATCCTGCTCAGAGCCAGAGCACTTCCCCTCGCAGCCTTTTGCCCAGCCCAGCCTCTCTGGCAGTTAGGATTCCCACCCTGCCAGTGAGGCCTGAACTTGGGCCAGAGCATGGCTGAGCATCTCTTCCCAGCAAGGGCGGCGTGAATGGACTTTGGCAGCTTGGCACAAGGAAACCATGTGGGATTGCTTAATAACCTGCTCACGGCCCTTCACTCGTCCTTGTGGGGTTAATGAGTAAAAAGATGCATTGTTTTCTGCCAAGGCAGCAGCTGGGCTTCTTCCCCAAGAGCAGCAGTGGCATCGACTGGGCTGGAGGGCTCCTGCCAGGCCTGGGCATCACCCATGCCATGGAGCCAAGCAGAGGCAGAGCTGCTGCCTCTCAGGTCCTCTCAGCTCCACAAGATGCTTCAGTCAGGGTTTGGGGCAGGACTCTTTCCTGCTGAGGTTTCGCCCAAGGGAAAGCAGCCAAGAGGTTTAAGCGCGCTGGGCATCACAGTGTGTGTTAAAATTGAGATCTGTGGGTATGAGCACTTCACTGCCCTTGAAATTAAACATCAGGCACTGTTGAGCTGGGCAGGGGGAGCTCAGGAAGGGGTGGCGATGGGAGAGCATCAGACATTATCAAAGCACTGTAATTAACAAAGTGATCTTAAATCAGCAGGGGAACCCCGAGGGGTGTGTGTGTTTTCCTCACCCAACAGCCCATGGCCGTTCTCAGGGAATATGTGGGATGGCAGCAGACAGCACAGAGGGAGATGAGGAGGCACCAGCCTTGCTGCCATCCCACAGACCCCCCTGTCCCCTGGCAGGTGATTTGGACCCAGCAGCAGCACCATGGCAAGCTCCACACAGGGCCTCCCCACTGCCGAGCTCTGGGCCTCCCACAACAAGATGGTGATGGAGCCGCTGGACACCAATGACCCGGAGGTGAGAGCCCCTCCCTGGCTCCTGCCCAGCTGCTTCATTCATCCCCCAGCCAGCTGACCTGGGGATGCTGACCTCGTCAAGCCAGGGTCATGGCAGGGGCCAAGGCTGAGCTGCTGGAACCCATCCATCCTCTGTGCCCTCTCTGTGACTGGCTGGGATCAGCTGTACCAAGAAGGGATCATGTCTACCTTCTCCAGCACCTTTCCAGGCCCCTCTCCAAGCCCCAGTCCTGGTGGTGGAGCATCCACATCTCCGTGCAGAGCCAGCATGGGTGAAGCTGTTTCTCTCCTCTCCCAAAGGTGCACAGCATCATCAAGAAGGAGAAGCAGCGGCAGAGGCTGGGGCTGGAGTTAATCGCATCAGAGAACTTTGCAAGCCGAGCAGTCCTGGAGGCCCTGGGGTCCTGCATGAACAACAAATATTCTGAGGGTTACCCAGGACAGAGGTATGGGGCTGGGGCAAAGTCCCACCAATCCAAACCCTCACAGGGTGGGAGAGGAACCCCCCATCCTGCCAGGCCTCACCTCAGGGAAGGAAGCGATGTCCTTATGCTGGCAGCCAAACTCTTCCAGGACAGGATCCAACCTTCTTGGCCTCTGTCCTTGGCCACACATGGGACAGTCTCATCAGGGTCACGTCCTGCTGTGGCTGCACAAACAGGGCATCACCCCAGTTTCTCCCCAGCTTGGTCGCAGGGACCATTCTGAGTAACAATTTTGGTTTTACCCCCTGCCCTGTCCTTTACTGCAGGTACTACGGTGGGACGGAGTTTGTGGACGAGCTGGAAAGGCTGTGCCAGAAGCGAGCCCTGCAGGCCTACCAGCTTGACCCACAGAAGTGGGGAGTCAATGTCCAGCCCTACTCAGGTATTGGGGTGCTCAGGACAGCCAGGACAGTTGCCCAGGCCTCTGTGTGCCCCAGCATTCATAACCAGCCCAGTGCACTCTCTCTGCAGGGTCACCCGCAAACTTTGCGGTGTACACGGCCCTGGTGGAGCCCCACGGCAGGATCATGGGGCTGGACCTGCCCGATGGTGGCCACCTCACCCACGGGTTCATGACAGACAAGAAGAAGATCTCTGCCACCTCTGTCTTCTTCGAGTCCATGCCCTACAAGGTACGAGAGCTGCTCCAGCCAGAGCCAGGATGCAATTATCCTAACTGTCGGTGCCTCTTAAAGTTAAAAGTACCACCATCAGGCTGCCAGCACCCCCTCCTGCAGGACAGCACTGCAGCTGATCTTCACCACAGCGAGGTGGCTGAACCCTCCTCTTCCTCTCCCAGGTCAACCCCAAGACTGGTTACATTGACTATGACCAGCTGGAGCAGAACGCCAAGCTCTTCCACCCCAAGTTGATCATAGCAGGTAAGGATCACACCCGTACTGACCTTGCTGGTGGCACAGCCTGGGTGGGGGTGGCTCCCTGAAGCCATGAGCACCCCTCTAAGTCCACGGATGCTGCAGTGCCAGGAGAAAACCTCCAACACAACCACCCTGGAAGGAGTTTGTGTGCTGTCCCCAGCTGGGCTGTCCGCACTGCAAGCCTGGCCCTGGGGCCGTCCCATCTGCTCCTGTCCCCTCCTCATCGCCTGTCCCCGCAGGTGTCAGCTGCTACTCGCGGAACCTGGACTACGCCCGCATGCGGAAGATCGCCGATGACAACGGGGCCTATCTGATGGCCGACATGGCCCACATCAGCGGGCTGGTGGCCGCCGGCGTGGTGCCCTCGCCCTTCGACCACTGCGACATCGTCTCCACCACCACCCACAAGACCCTGCGGGGCTGCAGGGCCGGCATGATCTTCTACCGCAAAGGTGCCCGACCTGGCTGGGCTGCCGGGGGAAATGCTGCAAGTCAACGCTCCTTCCTGCTCTAACTGGGAAGGAGGGAGGGCAGAAAGATCCTGGGAGCATCTGGGGAGCTGCCCTGGGCTAACACTGGCTCAGATTTGAAGAGGAACAACCACCATCCCTGCTCTGAGAGGCCAGGGGGTGAAAGCAGCTCATAGGAGAAGGGTGGCTGTGCTGCCTCGTGACCATGTCCTCCCTCTCTTGCAGGCACCCGCAGCGTGGACCCCAAGACAGGCAAGGAGATCCTCTACAACCTGGAGAGCCTCATCAACCAGGCGGTGTTCCCAGGGCTGCAGGGAGGCCCACACAACCACGCCATTGCAGGTACACAGCCAGGCTGGCAGCCAGCTGCAGCACGGCAGAGGGAGCTGGCAAAGGTATCCTGGCAGGGCTCTGACCCCCAGCAGCAGCACGGGAGGCTCCAGCTGCCCTACAGGGCTCACAGCCTGGGGACGCTGTGGCAAAAGGCAGCTGGTTGATCCAGCACTGCCCAAGGAGTGACCAAGCCTGTCCTATCCTGCGTTTTGGCTCATGGCGATGCCACCAGCCTGGTTAGGGGAAAGGAAGGATCACTCCATTACTTTGTTCGGCTCCAGGACGGCTTCTGCTGGCAGTGCCATTGCTGGTGGGAGCCCCCCACACTGACCGTGGCCTGCCTGCCTCCGCAGGGATCGCCGTGGCGCTGCACCAGGCCATGACACCCGAGTTCAAGGCTTACCAGCAGCAGGTGGTGGCCAACTGCAAGGCGCTCTCGGCAGCACTGGTAGAGATGGGCTACAACATCGTCACGGGTGAGGACACGTCTCGGCAGTGGGATGGGGCTGACCCTGGGGTCTGAGCCAGGCCATAAGGGCAGCACTTCATGGACACCATGGGCAGGGCTGTGTTGGTGCAGCTCCTCAGGACATCTGCAAACCTGCTCCGAACCCAATTCCCCCAAACCAAGGGCAGGGCCTGGTTAAATCTCAAGTCTTTTTTTTGCTGACGTTTCCTGAGGGAGCAGCATTTCCCCAGTCCCACAACCCTGCCAAACCCCTGTCTTTGCAGGGGGCTCTGACAACCACCTGATCCTCCTGGACCTGCGCAGCAGAGGCACAGATGGCGGCCGGGCCGAACGAGTGCTGGAGCTCTGCTCCATCGCCTGCAACAAGAACACGTGCCCTGGTGAGGGATCCCACAAGCTCTGCCGGCTCCTGGTCCGCTCCAGGAGCCAGGCTGCAATCCCACAGGTGGTGGTTTCGGTGCCGGGTTTGGTCACGGGTGCCTCGTTGTGGTGCAGGTGATGTCAGCGCCCTGCGCCCCAGCGGCCTCCGGTTCGGGACGCCGGCTCTCACCTCCCGCGGCTTCCGGCAGGACGATTTCCGCAAGGTGGCCCAGTACATCCACAGAGGTGAGCCGGGGGCGTGTGGATCAGCTCCAGCACCAGCCTGGGCCAGGACAGCTCCCCCGGCTGAGGCGGCACCAGCTGAGCCACGCTGGAGCCATCCCCACAGCTGGCAAGGGAGCACACCCACAAATGAGGAACAAGCACCCTACCTGCACATCTGGATGTGGGAGGGGACATCTGGCCGCAGCTGGGACCAGCCAAACTCTCCCCACTGCACAGGCAGTGGGCTGAAAGCCTGTCCCTCTCGCAGTTTTCTCCCAGTTGTCCTCGGGGGTTCCACACTGGTTTCCCAGGGCAGCAGGTCCCTCAGCTGGGAAGGAGGGAGGGAGCAGGGCTGTGTCCCAGGGAGCAGCAGGGCTGGGAGAGCCGTGGGATGCAGCAGCTGTGAGGGCTGACCAAGACACCTCCCATCCTGGCAGGGATCGAGCTGGCTCTGCGCGTGCAGAAGGACATGAGCCCCAAGGCCACGCTGAAGGAATTCAAGGACAAACTGGAGGAGCCAAAGTACCGTGAGGAGCTGAAGGCACTGAAAGAAGAGGTAGAAGCCTTCGCAGCCACGTTCCCGCTCCCGGGGCTGCCTGTCCTGTAAGGGGACACAGCCACGCCTGCTCCCAGAGCCACGGGAGTACCCGGGATTGTGGCATGCTCACAATCCCCAGCCTGAGACCAACACCCCAGTGCCTTCTCCCAGCACTTCCCTGCTGGAACTGCAGCAGCAGCTCCTCTTTTGGCTCTTACTCCCCTTTCCCCTCTCATGTGGGGCACAGGGACCCCCTGAGTACAACCCCCATGGGGACACCAGCCCTTCACCACTGTGTCACCACTGGGACGGAGCACCAGGTCACCCTCACCTCGTGGCCAGGTGCCATCCAGCTCCTGCTGGCTGTGGAGCAGCAGATGAGATTCAGGCTGGTCTGTCCACATTCCCTGGACACCCTGCCCACGGCAGTGTGAAGGACAAGGGGTCCAGCTGCACAAGAGACCTCACAGCCACTAAAAGTCCCCCTGGTTTCAGCCTCAAGGATTCCCCTTCATCCTAAGTGCCTTGCCACCTCCACAGGCTATGACAAGGCCAAGCCTTGTCCCGAACATCCCTCCTGGGATCACCATCCCATCCTAACCAGAACCTCCAGTATTTTCTCAGACCCCTTGGAACGAAGCTTAGGTTGAACCATTTTTTAATAAGCACGGTAAAATTAAGAATTTAACCACAATGTATGACAAGATTTATAAGCTTTAAAAAATACGACCAATTTTTTTTCTTTTTTTTGTATTTCAAAAATATCTGAACCCAAATAAATATTTTTTTTTTTTAAAAGTACATTTCTCAGACTAGTCATTTGGTGTTAACATCTGTTAAACTCTTGTGCAGTAACACTTACAGCACGACACTAAGACATGCTTCTTGGATTTCTCCCGGTCACACTCGCCCTAACTACTGACACAAGCATTCGGCACTTACAGGCACGCACACGGAACTCAACATGCAGGAATAGGATACAGTGCTTTTAAAATAAGATGAGAATTCATCACAGCCTCCTGGCAGCCCTCAGAGGCAGCTCCGAGCCCAGCCCCATCCCCGTGCCGGCAGCCGTGCCGCCGGCAGGACCGGGTACCCTGCTTCTGCCTTCCAGTTAAATCCGTCTCGGGGAGAGGTGGGCGGGGGGTTTGCGGCCCCTCCAACGTCGGGGTGCAGTTTGGTGCTCTGCCATTGTGCTCTGGGGCAGGTGTTCTCCTGCAGCCTGGGCAGCTCCCTGAATTCCCTCAGACCCTGCTACAGGAGCCTTCTCACTGCTGCTACAAGCCCCGGGTCCTGCCCAGCTGCCGGAATCTGCAGGGTGGGCTGTTCCCCACCACCAGACCAGGGGGCTCAGGACCCTCATGCTCAATAAAACCCAAGAAACAGATGGCACAGAGCCATCAGCTCCCACCCTTGGAGTGCCTCTCCCACCACGGTGAATATTGCTAGAGTATAGGCAGCTCCTCCCTGCCAAGGCAAGGCAGCTGTGGAGCTGCTCAGAAGTGATTGCTATCAGATGAAAGGAAATCTGAGCACTGTTCTCTGAGAAGTGAGACCTGCGTAGGGTTAAGATCACCTACAGCTATGGCTGACCCTCCTGGGGTGGGAGCTGGCAGCGGCAGGTTAGTGGAGAGCAGAGCAGGGGCTGGCAGCTGGGAAGAGCAGCGGTGGGAAACGGGAGCCCTCCCTCCTGGCCGGGGGAGGCTTCTGCTCTGATGAATTCTCGGGCAGGGCAAACACCTCCTCCTCCCCCTGGCAGCGAGGAGGGAGCCAGCGTGGCCGTGCGGGAGCGGGGACATGCTGGGCTGGCAGCACTCACGGAAGCAGGGGATGGCCATGCAGGGCACCGCTGGCTCTGGCAGCTGAAAGGCTGGTGAGGATGGCACTGCCACTGCCAGGAACCCGCCCTGCTCCTCGTGGAAGGATGGCTCAGGCAAGACGACGACGCACGTGCCAGAACTCACAGCGGGAGCTATCAGTGCAAAGGTTGTGGCTTGCTGTTATTCTGTGAATATCAGAAACTGGTGAAGTACCACACCAGAGACGGGGGAAAGTCCTAAAGTGCCAATACAGGGATCTGTACTGTACAGGAGCAGAAGAACAGAGACACAGAAATTACAGAGGAAAGAGGAATTCAGCTCCCAAACACCAGCTGTGCTCGGACACCCCCCAGTTTCTGCTACCACAAGCAGAGAGGGCAGGCTGGGCTCCAAACGTACCGAGGTGCCACAGCCCGGTGTTAACTCCCGTGTTCCAGTCCAAGTTCAGAGGTTACACTGCTGAGAGGAGGACAAGCACTCCAGGGTGTGTTTCTCCACAGCTCCCAGTTGCAGATAATCCCAGAGCTGCCGTTGGGAATCCGGTGATGTTCCAGCCAAGCCCCGGGGGCACCCTCCCCAATCAGAGCTGCCTTGTGGCAGGGAGGTGAAGCAGGTCAGACAGGTGGTAGTGCAAGTATTGCTCAACACGGCCTTGAATATCACATACTACAGTTGGGACAGAGGGAGCAAGGAGTGAGTTATTTATCAATTTATGAGCACAGCTGAACACCACAGGTCGAGACCACTGTGACTAAGATGAGCCACCACGAATCATCTCTCCCACTCCGCGCTGGAGGAAGACGTGAGTGAGTCAGCAGGAAAAAAGTCTGTCCCTCCCTCCCTCCTGAAACCCAAACAGCACGAGGTTGTTTTTCAGCAGGAAACAAGCTCCTGTTTTGAGCACTGGGAGCTTTCATCTGCCTGGTGTCACCCGCATTACTCATTTACTGAGATGCCTCTTCCCCTCAGGGAATCTCATCTCAGCTTTAGCGTGGTGCACATGAATCAACCAGGAGGCACCTTGAGCCACTTCAGGAAGCAGCCAGTTTGATGGACACGGAGGCCTTTCACCAGCAGACCCAGTTCACACGGGACAGGAGGGCACAGGTAGGACAGGAAAAGGCTTTGAACATGCTGTAAAGGTGAGCAGCCCCAGAGAGACCCGCCCACTTTCAGCAAAGGCCTCACCACACTGCTTCCAACCAGGATCTCAAAACACCATCACGAGTAACCCCTGACCCAGGAAATCCCTCTGGAGAGAACCACGAGGCCAACTTGGCTGAGCCACCACAAACAGCAATAACCTTAAAAACAGCCTTTCTGCCCTCTTGGTTTATAGCCCAGAGAGCCCTTTCCAGGGGACAGAAGGAGGTGGCACAGATCCTGAGGCACAGATGCTGGTGCAAAATGACAGCCTCCCCAAGGAGCCTCCCTGCGAAAAGGACATGGTTTTGGAGCAGTGCAGGTCTCACAGCAAGTCTCAGGGGGGTCTAGGCCACGCTGGGGAACCCCAGGCTGTACACAGAAACTTCCCAGGCTCAGAAGGAAGATCACATTCATCTCCAAAGCTGCCTCACACCACCACCATAAACAGAAGTTAAAAAAAAAAAAACAACAAACCAAAGAACGGATCAGCTCTTGTACAATCTCAGCTGTTCTCACCCCATAATCAGCATTAAAAAGAATTAAAACCAAGATTATCTTTGCTAGCAAGACTCGTCTTACTCAGAAGTACCTCAGGAGCTGCTACTGCCACGTGGCACTGGGCAGAGCAGCCCAGGCCCAGTATCACCTAGGAGACTCCAGAGAAGTGCTGCACCCGGGCACAAATCTTTCGGCACTGACAGGAACGATCTGGGAGAGTCACCACGTTGGTGGTGCATCCTTTATGGCACAGAAGCTTTGAAAGGAAAAGTTCTCAGTACCCAGGCTCAGAGAGCAGCAGTTCTGCCCCATCCAGAGCCACCCAGGAGCCCTGGGAGAGGTAGTCGAGATGCGACTCAGCCAGGAGCAGCACGCAGTGACGCCAGCCCTGTTTTACCACAAAGCACAAATGCCAACTCCCCAACAAAACAAAAAGAAAATAAACTATTATGGATACAACACGGAATCCAGTACATTCATCCCCGATCTCTCCTGAGCACTTGTACCTCACCAGCCTGTGGTAACAGCCTGCTGTCTCACAGCGTGGCTCCAGCTGAATCGCATCGTTTCCCCATCACAAAAAGCACCTAAAAATGAGGGCCCTCACCCTCCTTCAGTTCCCTTCAGTCTTTAGAAAGCCGCCCCTGACCTCACACGCTTTGAGGATTCCCAGTCCACCTCCAGCCCCCTCGAAGGCCACCCAGCAAATCACACATGACAAATGAACAAGGCACAGTGCTCTACATTCGCAGCGGCCGGTGCCTCGGGGCTCGCCAGCGCTAGGGAGTGCTTCCACCTTCCTGATTTTAACAAAGCTGGGAGAAACTGGCAAACCCTTTCTGGAGAGAAGCATGTGTGCCTCCGCTGTGCTCCCACTCACCCAGGGACTCCCTGTCCTGGGAAGTGCCAAGAAACTCAGAAAGTGCAGGAAGGGACACCATTCACTGTGGCTGCGCACAGACCTGCGAGCTGCCGCCCTGCCAGGGTGCTCTGAGCTACACTCACACGACAGACACATCAGTGGATACAAAACTTCACATGGCCTTTACACCTCTGGTCACAGCCCTGGCTCCACGGAAGGGACCGACAGTGCTCAGGGTTCTGGCAGAAGCGTGCAGGGCACTGTGCTATTTGGGGGGCTGCACACTAGTCAGTATTGATCCCCGAGACAGCCCACCTCCCTCCATGCCATAACCCCCCTGGGATGCTGCCACGACCCAATTTAACAGTGCCCCTTCTAACATTTACAGAGTGCCCGATGGTTTATGTGATGGAACATCTACGCTTTTGGCTACAGGGAACACCCAGAAATCTGCTCCTGCAGACCCGGATTTCTGCGGGGCAGAGACACAAACCCCTCGGCCCCTTCCCGATGTGTGAGAGCTACTGCAGGCAGCGGCAATGTCAAGCACGGATGAGCTCTGTCAGACTCCGAGCACGCGGGCACACAGCCTGTGCAAGGCTAGATTTTGTACAAAAAGCTGGGAACGTAGTCAAATCTGAGCACGGGGTTCCCCCCCTGCCCCGGTTCCTGAATGTAGTGCAGCTTCAGCAGCTCGGCCAAGTACTGCACGATTTTGATATCTTCATTGGCAAGGCCCAGCTGAAGCTTTAGGAAGTTCATCCTGCGATTCACAACGGATTCCTCCGGTTCCCTTTCGCTGATGGGAAGGTGCAAGTGATGGCAGAAGGTGAAGAGGAAGGCTTTAGAGCACAGCTGGGTGAGGATGCTTTGGACGTGCATGTAGTAGGTGCTGCCACGCTTGATCTGCGTGCGGTGGTCGGCCAGCCGGGCCACCACGGTGCCCTTGTAGAGGGGGCAGCGCAGGGTCTTGCTGTCGGCGTCCAGGATGCTCAGGTAGCGGCTGTAGCGGCTCAGGGCGTGCAGCGCGTTCACCCCGGCAGGGGACACTGCCCTGCAACAGCAAGAGAGAGGTCACGGCTGGAGGGGAGCCCTAGTTAGGCAGCAGGGTGTGTCCGTGCCCTGTATCCTGTGTACTTTCCTGCTAGGTGATGAGCTGGTGCAAGACCTCTGTGGGTGAAGGCCTAGCGTGGAAGAGAAGGGACAAACAGGCTCTCCAGCCTGCCAGATCCCAAAGAAACCTCGATTCCCTGGATCCCCACATGCCCTGATCTGTACTGTGCATGCTATAGCATAAACCACCACACTTCAGGTCAGCTTTCTCCCTCAATGACACGGAGAGGGAGTGATAGGACATCTCTGGGGAACAGACACATCTCGCAGCAGCTGGAAGCTCCTCGATGTGACTCAGAAACCCAAAGCAGTCCCCCCTTTCCAAGAGCTCCATGTTCTCCCCAAATCGCTTTGAGAGGGAGCTGCTCTGAGGTGGTCGAAGCCCTGAGTGGAGCAGAACCTCCTAAATTTCCTAAAAGAGAGAATCATCCTTAACCCACAACATTCCCTGGCTGAGCCTGGCTATTTGTCACTCAGGTGCAAACCCACAGCAGGCTCACAACGATACAATTACCCACCAAGCTTAACCTAATGTTATTGAAATGTAAATTACCAGCCTACGCAAACCCTTCAGCTCCTCCATTCTTTGTGGTGACAGTCGCTGGGCTGAGATTCGGCTGCCAGCCTCAAACTGGGAGCTCCAACTGGTGTAGGGGCTGCCCCTGTGCCCAGGCAGCACCTGGCCTTAGGAGACACAGGATCCTTACTGGAATAAATTGTTTAGCTTTTAAGTTCCTTCCCAGAGCCCTCCTACAAATGGTTTGTGGAGAGCACCCACATTAAACTGAACACTTAATTAACATTCCACGGAGGAGAGCTGAAATGACTGACACATGTTACAGACAGTCCTTAAATAAAGATTTCTGTTTATAAAAATTGCATCTAACCACAAACATTGAGCAACGAGTAAACACTTGGGGCTTTTAAAAACCTCGCTGACAGACAGAGAGCTTGTGAGCAGCTGTCGGTAGAGCTGTCATCCTGCCTCACAAGCACAGAAATGAGAGCAAACTCACAGTTTTGGATAATTTCACCATCCACATCCGCCAGCAATACAACACTCTGCAGCTCAGAAAGCAGGTTTCTGTGGTTTAATTTTCCTGCTGTTTACAAACACTCCTGCAGGAGCTGTTCCAGCCAGGCTCTGAGCACTGGGCTGCCACCCTGACTCATGTTTTCCACACTGGTGACAGCAATGGCCATTCCCTGCCATACCTGCACCCAAAGCACAGAACATATCCTGGAACACACAAAAAATTCCTTTTCATAACATCAACAAGGGCAGGGCCCTTAAGATGAGCAAACAGTCTTTGCTAATACGGGCTGTGAAGCCACAGTTCAGGACTGGGTGCTGGGAAGGGGCACTTGTTTTTGGGACAGTCCTCATCTTAAGCAGAGGTTTCCTACAATCCCAACACTGCACCAGCATAGCTCCAGGGGCCTTTCTTCCTCACCAGCACAGCCCGAGGTGCTGCACTCCAATTCTGATCGACAGATCTCATCACCTCTTCAATAGGCTCCACAAGGAAAAGCCCTCCCATCAGCACAGCACCATTCACCCTAAAATTCCAGCTAGAAATGTGAGGAGTGTTCCTGTAGGGGATGGCAAAGCAGAGCACACGAGAGACTCCAGGAACACTTGTATCAGATCATCCAGGAACCCAGCAGAACTCAGGTGTTTGTTCTCTGCTTTCCCAGGCAAAGACCTAAACCAGAAGGAAGCCTCCTGACCAAGTAACTCACCTGAGGCAGGCAGCAACTGCCCAGTAGATGCTTTAAACATTAACTCTCCTGAGGCTGGATACAAAGAGACAAATCTACCCCTTCTCCAAAATAAATCCCACCAGCAGAAATTCATGGCAGCTGTGTCGGTAATTAGGAGACCCCCCCTGCACACCCATTGCCCCCCGAGATGAAGTTCTTACCACACATCTCAACTCTATTAAAGCCAACAGACCCTTCCATTTACCTCTGGAGTCCGATCAACTTCCACTTCTGGAAATCCACCAAGTGCAGAGGGGCAGTGACCCAGTGCTTGACGGGCTTGGCGTACACGCCGCAGTTGGGCACGAAGATGGAGAGCGCCGTCACGAGCTTCTTGACCATGGCCTCGTCCTCCCCCAGCACCACCAGGGTCCTCCCGCTGAGCAGGGAGTAGATGGCGGGGTGGGCAAAGGGGTACTGGCGGATGAACCGCAGCGCGTTCTGCCCGGCCCTCTTCCTGTGCCTTTCCCCGGCCGCGCAGGCCAGGTGGGCAGGAGAGGGGGTCCTGTCGGAGCAGGTGGAGGCGGCGCTGCTGATGTAGCTCGTGGAGTCCGAGCACTCGTCCAGGCTGCTCTTACTGACCTCCCTGCTGCCCGTCAGGTAGCGCGAGTCGAGCTCGTAGGGCAGGAGCCCCGCCGAGAGGCCGTCCTGGGAGGGGAAGCCCCCGCGCAGCCCCTGCTCGGCCGGCCGGTACGGCTGCGGGGGGATCCGCACCACGCCGTCCTCCTCGCACGGCTTCTGCCCCAGCTCGGGCAGGGGCTCCAGGAAGCTGGGACTCTCCTTCCCGATACAACAGGCAGCATCCACCTGCACCAAGCTTTCCTGCTTTGAGACGTCGTCCTGCCCGTCATCGACGCCCGGGTTGAGTCTGGGGGTGAAGCGAAGGCCTCCCTCGTCGTCATCCACGTAGGGCTCCTCGTTAATGGCACTTGGGTAGCTCGCCTTGAAATCCTCTGGGATGAGGGACTCGGAGGGACACGTGCTGAGCACCTCGATGCTGTCCTCGCTGACCGTGCGCCGGCTGCCCACCTTGCTCCGGCCCGCCTGGGGGCTGGGAATGACGGGCAGGCTGGCCTGGCTCTCCGATTTCGTCAGCCCAGATCCCGACTTCTCCGTCCCCAGCACCTCGATGCTCTCCCCGCTACTGATGCTGCCTTTGATATCTGCATCCAGGTAGTCCAGGTTCTCCTGGTGCTCAGACATCACGGACTCGGACATTTTGGGCTCTTCAGAGTCCTCCATTTCCTGCTCCATCTTGATGGGCACACACTCCACGCTGGACTTGTAGGAGCCCAGGCTGATGACCACTTTAGGAGCACGGGACTCTTCCAAACACTTTTCATCCATGGCATCTTGCCCGAGCCCCTGGCAGCCTCTGTACTGTTTTTCAGGAGGTTTTTCATCCAGGAAAGACACATCCTCAAAGAGGAAGTTGGTGACACTCTGCTGCTTTAGGAGAGCCCGGCTGATCTGCTCTGTCAGGAGGTAACACACATCACCTCGAAAAGTCCTCTCGATATGGTGCAACTGGTCAAGGGTCTGGGTGAAAAAATAAACATCACAGAGTTCCTCCAGTGTCTTCAGCTTCTTGTCAAAGCACTTGGCAGACTTGGCCTTGATGAGTTTGGGGGTGTAAGATGGCACGTGGGTGTAAAGGTGAGTTTCACCGGGCTCAGCGGGGTCGGAGGCAGCCGGGTCCTGGTCACCACCCACATCAGCCCGGTCCAGGGCACACTCAGGCTCGTAGGGGTGGAATTCAGACTCCTTCAGCTTCCTGTAGGGATACGAACGGATCTGCCTCAGCAGGTCTTGGTGCTCGATGATTGACTTTTCCACACTGGCCAGCTCGTTGGCCTTCTCAATGGCCTGGGTTGTGTAATACCCCTTGTCGTTGGCTTTCTTCTGTTGCTCAGTCTCGTTGTGCAGGACAGTCCTGGTGTAGTCAAGATCTTTCAGCTTCTTTTCCAGTTCGTTGGCAAAAGCTTTCCGGTTCCCCGTCTTCAGGCATTCGGAGGCTTTGGAGAACTCGGTGGAGAGTTCCTGAAACTGCTGCATGATTTTGTGCTCGTCAGCAGAAATATAGGCCATGCAGAAGGGCCTCACAAAGCCCCTGGCTTCCAGGTCATACAGGGTCAAGTGGTGCACGTAGGCAAAGGCCCCTTCCTTGGAGTCTCCCAGCACCACCTTGGAATCCTCCACAAAGTTCAGCTTCGGGTAGGCAGAGCCAGGGGGGTGCCCCACGAAGGATGCCTGGTAATCCACAGACATGATCCGCAGGGAAAAATAATTGAGATCGAAGGTGCCCGACACTTTGGCGTCATCGGGGATGGTCAGGAGGGGCTGGGGCCCCACTTGCTCCGAGAACTCGGAGATGAGGATGAAGTCCCGGGTGAACTTGGAGCCGGCGACCTTGGCCCAAGGGTTGGCGCCCTGGCCGGCGAAGGGGAACAGCGGCACCGAGTACTCCTCGGGCAGGGGCGGCTCGCGGTACAGATCATCCTCCAGCTCCTCCTCCCTGGTGAAGGCCACCACGTCAGGGGCGCTGATCATATTTCCCGCAGGACGGGACCGACATGGAGCAGCGACGCGCCCCTGGTCCCCCCGCCANCATCTTGGAGTCACATGACGCGCGGCCTCCGACCCCGCCGGCAGGAAGCGATGCCGCCGCCTCCTCTTCTTCCTCAGCTGCAGTTGTTTATTTTTACCGTCGTCGCCTCTTGTCGTTACCGACCCCGGAACGGGCCCAGCGGCGGCGGGAACGGGGGAAAACCGAGGCGGGGGGGCGGCGGGGAAGGGGATG
>VZTG01007077.1:100340-116150 GCA_013397845.1 Melanocharis versteri
ACGTGACGGTGAGGAGGAGCGACAGGGGAGCGCGGGAGATCGGGAGGGGAGGGGGGGGAGGGGGGAAAACGGGGAAAAGGAAGGGAAGGGAAGGGAAGGGTCTGCCCCGGGCGAGGCACAGCCCGAGGGGGGATCAGGGGTGGCGAGGGGGCTGCGCCGCCGCGGCCGTGGGGGAAGAGGGCAGCCCCAGGCCCGGCAGGGCAGGATAAGGCCGAGGGTCAGGATGCGCGACCCCCCGACAGCTGTGCCTGAGGGGGGGTGATGCCTTCTCCAGCCCCGTGAGGCGCCTCGGGGGCTGCCCGGAGCCTCCCGGGGTGGCCGAGCGGTGACACCAGCGCTGTCCCTCCGCCCCGGCAGGACCCGGCCCCGGGACGCGGAGCGGCAGCATGCCCTGGCCTCACCTCCTGTGATGAACCTCTCCGTGCGGCTGTTCTCCGGGGGCAGGATGCTGCCCCAGCCCTGGCGCCTCTTCTCGCGGGCCGCGGAGGACTTGGCGCTGCAGAGGATCCGCAAGGTGCTGTGCGTGGCGGAGAAGAACGATGCTGCCCGAGGGATCGCTGAGCTGCTCTCCAACAACAGGATGCGGCGGGTAGGAGCACCCCACATCGTGCCGCTCCCTGGTGCATGGACACGGGTGGAATGGCTGGCTGGGGAGGGTCCATGTCGTGTGTGGCAGCCCCAGCACCCTGGGCAGAGCTAGGCATGGACGCTTCACGTCAGCACGTGCCACACTTGGCACTGGTTTTGTCTCTGAACACACCAGGGTACAAGAATGGCTTTGTTCTGTGGACGAACAGCACTTGCCCAAATGTGTTTGGGAGTCTCAGATCCTTGTGGTTTAAGTCCAGTAGGAACTCAGCTCCCTCTGCCCAGGCTGCCTTCCCCAGGCACCGAGCTCCATGGTGGGGGCTCTCTGGGTCATTCCTGGATTAGCAGTGTCTGACAAAGGCTTCAGAAACTGACACCATCCATTGGCGTGCATTTCCCTGTCCAAAAGC
Organism: Melanocharis versteri; assembly: GCA_013397845.1. Classification (NCBI taxonomy): domain Eukaryota; kingdom Metazoa; phylum Chordata; class Aves; order Passeriformes; family Melanocharitidae; genus Melanocharis; species Melanocharis versteri. The sequence continues at coordinate 101,339 of VZTG01007077.1, forward strand.
ACCACTTCTGCTGCATCAGCAAGTGTCAGGGGTTTACTGGAGGTCACCAAATAAAGCAAAAATGGGCTGTGGTTTGGAGAAGGGGAATTCAAAGATTTCTGCTCTCTGCTGCACTGGTAACAGTTTGCATATTCACTTGCTATTTCCAAACTAACTAGAAGGTGCTTCTAGACCAGAATCAGAGAATTGTTGAGGTTGCAAAAGACCCCCTGAGATCATCAAGACCAACCTGTGACCAATCCCCACCTCGTCACCCAGACCAGAGCACTGAGTGCCACATCCAGTTGTTCCTTGAACACCTCCAGGGGTGGTGACTCCACCACCTCCCTGGGCACTTCCAATGCTTGATAACCCTTTCTATGAAGAAATTCTTCCTGATGTCCAACCTAAACCTTCTCTGGCACAGCCTGAGGCTGTTCCCTCTCATCTTGTAACCTGGGAAAAGAGGCTGACCCCCACGTGGCTCCAACCTCCTTTATTTGAATAAAAGGTGTTATTGAGAACCTGGGCTCTGACAGGCCCAGTCAAGAAATTGTCCTGCTTCTGTGAAAAAAAGCAGCAAATACACAATCTAGAAACTTCCATGAGTCCCACTTAGGTGGGAGGTAGCCCTGGGGACACTGCTTGTCACTTGGAACAGGATAGGAGTTTGTCAGGAGTTTCTGAACACTGGCCAGCCTCATTAAACAAATCAGTTCCTCATTATGCGTGGGGAGATAACCCTGGACCACCTTCAGGAATGGTTTAAAATCCTCTTACCTTGGAATTCACCATTTCAGTGTCTCCATAAATGATACAGTAGATTTCCATCCACTCGCTGCAGTTCCCATTAGCTCCAGTACCTGGTTTTCTTTTGCCCTGTGCTTCCTGTGCTCCATCCCAGTGTGGACAAAGTGAGGTGGGGTGGATTTGTTTCCTGTTAAAAAATTTAATTAAAAAAAAAAGAAAGAATTTGTGTTCTGTTAAAAGCCAGAAACCCAGGAATTCTCCTTTTCCTTCCAGCGGGAAGGGTTTTCCAAGTTCAACAAGATCTATGAATACGACTACCAGATGTTTGGCCAGGTAAGAGCTTTCTCTCAATCTGCTGCTGGATTAATGAAGTACAAATACTAATTAATGAAAGCCATTTGTCAGGAGTTAAGAAACACGGCTCCAGCCATGGGGATTTTCTGCCCAGAAATGAGCAAAAGTCAGATGTCGTTTTCTTGGCTCAACGACCTGTTCTGTTGCTCTAAATCTTTCAACTTTCTGGGTTTATGTCAGTCAAAAACACATTGCTGTTTAGAATTGGGAGCTTCCTACAAAAATTGAGGATAAGGCCATGGATGGAGCTTGTTATGATGTATTAGTTGTGGTTGCCCCATCCCTGGAAGTGTCCAAGGTCAGGCTGGATGGGTTTGGAGCAGCCTGGGACAGTGGAAAGTGTCCCTGCCCATGGCAGGGGGTGGCACTGGATGGGCTTTCAGGTCTCTCCCAACCCAAACCATTCGGTGATTACCAGGAGAAAGGTGTCACGAATCATGTAAATTGAGAACCGGAGGGAGATTTTGGGGCTGTGGGTAGTTTTTGGTGAGTGATGGGCACTAACTTCCTTGCTCTGTCTCTTGCAGAACGTTACCATGGTGATGACATCCGTGTCAGGACATTTACTGGCTCATGATTTTATCACGCCGTTTCGCAAATGGTTGGTACCTCGTGCCCCTGGCAGGAAGGGCTCTGTCACCTCCTGCTCCTTGCAGCAAGGGCCTGTCACCTCCTGCCCCTCACAGCAAGGGCCTGTCACCTCCTGCTCTCACCCTTGACACTGCAAGCACCTCCTTGACACATCCTTGGGATGCTGCAAGCTCAAAGACAAGGGGGCAGGAGGGGACTCTGACTCAGAGCAGGGTGATGAGTTCCAAATTTTATAGAAAATAGCCAAAATATTGTTTCAAATTCCTGTCTTCAGAGTGCTAAAACCCCCTGAAGACATAATACTGGTTAAAATACATCAAGGCAGACACAGGGAATTAAACTGATTCCAAAATGGGATGGTTTTGTGTTCTTTGTTCAGCTAGGAGCTGTTCTGGGGAGCAAGGTGCTTTCTCTGCCTTACCTGCCGTTGTTCTCTGGTCTTCAAATAGGAGAAGCTGCTTGTTGCCTTCCAGATTTGCTGTTTTCCCTGGCTGGTTTTTCAATCTGTTGCTCTTAAATGTTACTCAGCATTTCACGTGAGCTCTACGTTGTCTAAGACGAGGCCTGTAATAAAATACATTAATTCCAGTACTTAGACAGCACCAGTTAGTATATGTGATGCACACACGTTTCTGCTCTGTTTTCCAGGCATAGCTGCAACCCTTTAGCTCTTTTTGATGCTGAAATTGAGAAGTATTGCCCTGAAAATTACCTGGATATTAAGGTACATCATGGTTAAGACTTTGAAACTGAGCTCAGGGGTTGGTTAAACAAATATTGTCCCAGACAGAAGGATGATCATACCTTTGTCCTTAACATCCAAATTTCTGCAGTTTAGCAGATTCCTCCTACATTTCCTAGGACTATATATGCTCTTCATTTGTGACACTGAAACTCTTGTTCATGTACAAGTGGTGCAGTGAAGGAACAGCTAAAAATAGAAATGGTTTTTTTCCAACAAGGTGGAATCAGTGATTGTGTCTCAGTTTTACAGAAAAAGACATTTTTAGAAAACAGATTGCAGTACAACCCGCTCCAAGCTAAGCTTTTTGACAGAATTAGATGTAAATAAATGACTCAATTCTTTTTAAAGCTGCCTGGTCTCCTGAGACACACAATTACAAAATGTTATTGCAACAACCCATCTCCATGGATACACATTGCATTTCGTGTTCAGTGAGTCATTCTGAAACTAAATGACAGAGCGAGCGGCCTCGAATGTTCTCCCTGTGTTGTTTTCCTCCTCTCAGAGAACTCTTGAACGAGAAATCCAGCAGTGCCAAGCCCTGGTGATCTGGACTGACTGCGATCGAGAAGGAGAGAACATCGGCTTTGAGATCATCCACGTGTGCAAAGCTGGTGTGTAGAACATCTTCATCAGTCTGAGTTCCATTAACAACTCCTTTAGCAGAGGCAGATTCTCCATTTTATTGTGTCTGGGTGAAATGCTGGCTAATTCTAATAAATATGTGGCTGTGATAGACCAGAAAAGCATCCAGCTTTTGGAAAGCTCTAGAATCGGTTGGCAGCACGCTCTCTCAAGAATAGCTGTTTATTAGTTGCTGCTTTCCGTTGGTGTTTGAGTCACTCTGATTTCTCTTCTGTGTGCATCTGGCAGTAAAGCCAAACCTGCAGGTTTTCCGAGCCCGATTCTCCGAGATCACGCTTTGTGCTGTCAGATCAGCCTGCGAGAACCTCACCCAGCCCGACCAAAAAACCAGCGACGCCGTCGATGTCAGGCAGGAGCTGGACCTCAGGATAGGCACGTAAACATCTGTTACTGTAATCTCAGCAAGGCAGCAATGCCCTCTGTAGTCTCATAAACCTGATATTTGGATCAGATATGACTAAATGACATCTTAGGTTTTACTGGAGATGTGCTCTTTGAATCAGAGAATTACCAGCTCCCAAGATTGAGTCCAACCTGTGACTGATCCCCTCCTTGTAATGCAGACCAGAGCACTGAATGCCACATCCAGTTGTTTCTTGAACATCTCCAGGGATGGTGACTCCACCACGTCCCTGGGCAGTCCATTCCAATGTTTAAAAGCCTGTTCTGTGAAGAAATTCCTCCTGAAAACAGGAAATTTCTCCTTGAAGCAAATACTAGCACTGACAAGCTTCTTCAACTGAGTATTAAACAGAGTAAAATTAATGCTCAGAATATTAAAAAGATCTGAAATGCTGTGATTATCATTCAACATTGTGGTACTCAGTTCTGGTGCCCGTTTTGTGTCCTCAGGTGCTGCCTTCACCAGATTCCAGACTCTGAGGCTGCGGAAGATCTTCCCTGATATTTTAGCAGATCAGCTGATCAGCTACGGCAGCTGCCAGTTCCCAACACTAGGATTTGTAGTTGAACGCTTTAAAGCCATCCAGGCCTTTGTTCCTGAAGCCTTCTACAAAATTAAAGGTGTGTTTGGGGAAACGCAGTCCTGGGCTCCATCTTCGAGGGTTTGATGTGGGTGGAAAGGAAAAACATTGGAGCAACAAACACAAAACGCTGCAGAGGTGGTTTCTTCTTCCTCTGCCGTGACCACTGAGCAGAGCTGGAGGGTTTCCAAGTGGCCTTGTGGTATTTCCATTTTGTGGCACCTCCTTCAGCCAGCTCTATTGTCCATCACAGTGACCCACGACCATGAAGATGGCATCGTGGTCTTCAACTGGAAGAGGAACCGGCTCTTCAATCACACAGCGTGCCTGGTCCTTTACCAGATGTGTATGGAGGTAGGAAAGCTTGTAAATAGTTGCATAATCCAGATTCAGCCAAGCACTCTCTGTATCTGTCTTGTTCAAGACTTTTAAAGAACAGTTTGTGTAAACTCCTAAAGGAGATGTGGGCTTTGCTTAATCTGTTTAGGATCCGGTAGCGACTGTTGTTGATGTTGTGAGCAAGCCAAAGAGCAAATGGAGGCCCCTGCCCCTGGACACTGTGGTATGTTTGAACTCTGGGAAGGGTTTCTCTGAAAGAGCTTTGAACAGATGTTTTACTCACTGCTCTGAATTATCCACTAATACTTCTGGGTTTTCTGGCTCTTCCCAATGCAGGAACTGGAAAAATTGGCTTCCCGCAAACTGAAAATAAATGCAAAAGAAACGATGACAATAGCAGAAAAACTCTATACTAAAGGGTAAGAAAGCAAGACTTGGCTTGGTAAACTTAATTCTTTTAAAACTAAATGGCCTTTTGTTCAAGATGGGAAGCATCTTGGAGCAATTTTCAAAGTGCTCTCCTGTCTTTCTTCTTAAGGTTCATCAGTTACCCCCGAACTGAGACCAACATTTTCCCTAAGGAGCTGAACCTCTCTGCCTTGGTAGAACAGCAAACACAGGACCCAAACTGGGGAGGGTTTGCACAGAGGATTTTGGATCAGGGTGGGCCAACCCCTCGGAGTGGAAACAAATCCGATCAGGCTCACCCTCCCATTCACCCCACAAAATACGCCAGCAACCTGCAGGTGGGTGTAACCAGAGGGAACTGGATGGGTTGTGTTGCTTGATAAATAAAGATTAAAGTCTTAACATGGTCATAAGCACAAAATCCTCTCCCGAGATCCCACTGATTTTGTGATGTCTTAACCTGGGAGGACACTGACCCTTCTCACTGTTTGACCTCAGGGCAATGAACAGAGACTCTACGAATTCATCGTGCGCCACTTCTTGGCTTGCTGCTCTCAAGATGCCAAAGGACAGGAAACAACTGTGGAGATTGACATTGCACATGAGCAATTCCTTGCTCAAGGGCTCATGATCCTGGCCCGAAATTACCTGGAAGTGTATCCTTACGACAAGTGGAGCGATAAGGTAATCCCCTTGAGTAACGTAAGTAGCACTTCACTGCCAACTTCAGACCTCTCTGCAAAACATCTTTTGGCCATTTCTGGCTGTTTGACTCAGAGCCTTTGTCCTGAGTGAGTGGATCAGGAAGCAGTTTCAAAGAGATTCTCCTTCCCTTCAGGTTATCCCGCTGTATCAGAAGGGGTCTCGCTTTCAGCCCACCACGGTGGAGATGGTGGATGGGGAAACCAGTCCTCCCTTGCTCCTGACAGAAGCAGATCTCATTGCTCTCATGGAAAAACACGGCATTGGTCAGTGTGGGCAGCGTGGCCTCTTGCTCTTGGCAGAGGGAATTCTCCCCAGGGAATTCTCCAAATGTTGCTGCAGATAAGAAATCACTTAAATGTGCAGAATAAAGGGATATAAAGGGCAAAGTCCAAACATCTTCAGGAGCCTGCAGAGCACCTCCAGTACCCAGGAGGATGGGCAGTTTCATGGCCAGGGTGTGCTACCAGCACCTTGCTGGCCTCAGTGCCAGTGGGACACGAGGGCAGTGCTGCTCCTCCCCATTAGTTATGTCCTTGTCCGTGGGCACAGGGGAAATCCCTTCTTGGCCCCTGGTTTGACTGACATCTCCGTGCTTCCAGGGACTGATGCCACCCACGCCGAGCACATCGAGACGATCAAGACACGGATGTACGTGGGGCTCACGGCAGATCAGCGCTTCCTGCCCGGCCACCTGGGCATGGGGCTGGTGGAAGGTGAGGGGAGAACCCTTACAAAGATGGCAGGGTCCTTACCTGCTCCTTCCTTTCGCTTACCATCCCGTATATTCCTCAGGCTATGATTCCATGGGCTACGAGATGTCCAAGCCTGACCTTCGAGCTGAGCTGGAGGCTGATCTAAAACTGATCTGTGAGGGGAAGAAAGACAAATCTGTAGTGTTGCAGCAGCAGGTCCAAAAGTACAAGCAAGTTTTCATTGAAGCTGTGGCCAGAGCCAACAAGTGAGTCTTTGCCCTTTTCCTTTTGCTTTGCTCTGCTGGGAGGTGCTGGCTGCTCATCTGGGGCTCAGCCTGGAGTGCGGGATCCTGTCACACTGTTTCCCTGGAATGAGGAATGTTGTCACACTGTTTCCCTGGAGCTCTGCCCCCTGTGTGTAGGCATTTGCCTGGGAAAGGATGACTCAAAGCCTGGCACGCCGTCAGGAATTCCTGCCAGCTAAGGGTTTAAACCAGGATGAGCAGTTAAGATTAAATTTGGGGATGGCAACGTGCACTGACCTCTGATGTTGTACCCACACCTTTCCTGTTCCAGAAATGTGGTGCTGAGTCAATGTGCTCGTGGAGAAGCTCAGAGGGGCTGTGTGGGGGGCAGCAGGCTCTGAGTCACTGCAGCACCTGACTGCTCCTTGCAGAGACACACAGGATGCTCTGCTCCTTTCTTTACAGGTTGGACCAGGCCCTGGCTCAGTATTTTGGAGAAGGAGCAGAAATTCCAGAGCAGGATGAGGTGTACCCAGCAACGCCTGTTTCTGTTCGGAAGTGTCCCCAGTGCAACAGTGACATGGTCCTGAAGACCAGGAAGAATGGCGGGTTGGTGACCTTCCCTCTTGTAGCCTCCTTTGTTGGTTTGTGTTTCTCCAGGCATTTGTTTACCTCCTTTGGTAAAAGCTTGGAAACCTTGGGCTGCAGCTCGCTGACTCCACCAGCTACATGAGCTGTGTGGACTCAGCTGAATCTCAAGTAGGTATTTGCCCTGAAGTATTGCAGTTTTGACAATTTCTGATGGCTGAGAAGACACGAGAATGGATCCCCAACAGTCTTCACTTTGCCTCTTCCTCACCCAGTGCCTTTGTCCCATGGCAGGTTCTACCTCAGCTGCATGGGCTATCCAGCCTGTAAAACTGCAGTCTGGTTCCCTGATTTCGTGCTGGACGTGACCCGGGACGAGAGCATCTGTGATGTGTGTAAACCCCATCCAGTTCACAGGTAGGTCACGCCAGTTATCCCTTGCTGGACACTGGGGCAGAGACTTCCATGGGCTAGGCTGGGCAACCATTTTCCATTCCAGTCTTGGAAAGCTGGAGTAGCACTTGGCTTGGGGATAGAAAGAAGAAGGGTTGGGGAAACTGGTCCACATGTAGCAGAATCAAAACAAACAAAAATTCAAGTCTAAATTGAGGTCTGTTAATGAGAAACTGGGAGACTTTGACTCTTCCTTCCCTTGCAGACTGAAGTTTAAATTCAAGAAAGGCAGCGTTCCCCCCGTGATGCCCCTGGAGTTCGTTGGCTGCATTGGAGGCTGTGATGAGATGCTGAAAGAGCTCTTGGACCTCAAGTACTTGCACAGATCATCCCAACCTGCATCGTCCACCACCCAGCCAGGGCATCACCTGCAGGCCAACCACTCGCTGAACAGAGCCAGCAGCGAGAACAGGCAAGCCAGGGGGACCTCAAACCTGGCACGGGGACACCTGCTCTCCGTCAACTCCTCCAGGACCCCCAGGGCTGCTCCTCCAGCTGCTCCAGACGACGGGAATGCCGTGGTGTGCAACTGCGGGAGCGAGGCGCTGCTGCTGACCGTGCGCAAAGACGGCCCCAACAAGGGCCGCCAGTTCTACAAGTGCAGCTCCAGCAGCTGCAACTTCTTCCTCTGGGCTGACGAGCAGCCACAGGACGGAGGCACGGCGGCTTCACGCAGCTCCACGCTGCTCCAGCCCGCTGCTGGGAGAGCCCCAGCGGGATTCCAGCGCCCAGGAGGAGGGAGAGAGCCCTTGGGAAGCAGCAGCAGCTCGGACGCTGGAGGTGGCACAGTGTGCAGGTGTGACCAGCCCGCCGTGACACGCACCGTGCAGAAGGACGGGCCCAACAAGGGGCGGCAGTTCCACACCTGCCCCAAGCCCCGGGAGCAGCAGTGCGGCTTCTTCCAGTGGGCAGATGAGAACGTGGCACCAGGTACGGCCGGGCTGGGGGCAGGCACAGGGGCTGGAGGCTGTTCTTAAGCTGAACAAAGCAAGGAGCTGCTGGAGAGAGTCCAGTGGAGGCCAGAAAGGTGGTGAGGGGTCTGGAGCATCTCACTGAGGAGGAAAGACAGAGGCAGCTGGGCCTGTTTAGTCTAGAGAAGAGAAGACTGAGAGGGGATCTCATTAATGCATGTAAATGTCTCAAAGGTGGGTGCCAAGAGGATGGTGCCAGACTTTTTGTCATGGTGCTCAGAGACAGGATGAGGAGCAATGGCCAGAAACTAAAACACGAGAATTTTGACCTCAGCCTGAGGAAGAACTTTACGTTAAAGGTGGCAGAGCTCTGGAACAGCTGCCCAAGGAGTGGTGGAGTCTCCCTCTCTGGAGACATTCAAACTCACCTGGACACATTCCTGTGTCACCTGCTCCAGGTGACCCTGCCTGGGCAGAGGGGGTTGACCTGGGTGATCTCCAAGGGTCCCTTCCAACCCCAGCTATTCTGGGATTCTGTAAACTGAACACCCCTCCCATGCTGCACAGCATGGCAGCTCTTGTGCCACCTCTTACATTTAACAGATGTCAGGTTTGTCTTCAGAACGTCTGTCAGCAGCTTTATAGCACTTCAAATGTTGCTCTTAACAACAAAGTCTGGCTTACCTTTGCTGGCAGGATATGTCCCCACAGCACACATCCAAGCAGGATACGTGGCTTCTGTGTGCAGTAAACTTGACCATCTGTCTGTCCATGAGTCGTTGGATAAAGCCCAGCACTCTTCCCAACAGTCTGTTTGGGAATTTGTCCTCCCAAATTACAGTGCTCAGCTTTATGAGAGCTGTTACTGACTTGATCCAGAGTTGAAGCCATGGCAGCACTTTTGGAGATCTTAAACCCAGTTCTGGCATGCCAGAGAAACTGCTGCTCCCTCTGCCCTAGTTTAGGGGTGCTGGGAAAGGGCAAGTCATTCTGGAGCTTTGATCAGAGGTGAAACTGAGTGTGGAAAGATGCTGAAAACAAAAATAATGACAAAATAGGGATGCAAGAGAGAGAGAACTGACAAAAAGGGACATAACCAGGTACAGAGGGGGAAGTGTGGTCTGTGAGAGATCCTCCTTCTCCTCCTCCTCAGACATTTGGGCCTAAAGGGGTAAAATCAAGTTTTCAAAACTACTTAAACCCCAAGTTCTTCTCTGGCACGTTTTGTTTCTGCTTCAGCTGCAGACCAGAGCCTGCAAGCAGGCAGATCAGCTTCCCCTGCACTGTTCCCACATGTCTCTAATGCTGCAAGACAAATGGGTAACATTTCACTGTTCAGACAAGTCTGAAGCAAACGCAGGTTCAGGAATAATCTGAGAATCCTTGATCTGCAATTTTGAACTCACCTTGTGTTTCTCACCTATTAATGTTCTGAAAGATCCTTAAATTCAAGTTGTTTATCTCTAGGCCCTTCTGGAGACGACTCTTTGAACCACTTTGGCAGCAATGGATACTCGAGAGGGTTGGGAAGCAAGGCCAAGAGACCAGGCAGCCTCTCCTCAGCATCTGCTGCCAAGAAACCACGGACCTGCAGCATTTGCCACCAGGCTGGGCACACGAGGAAAACCTGCCCCCAGAACCACTGAGCTGGGATGGACCTCTGAGAGCCTGCAAGGACCAGGGTTGTGAACTGCTGCAGGAGCAACCTCTGCCACGAGGAACTGGACTCTGGAATCAAGTCCCTTGAGTGTTTTTTGGAAGGGCTGGTTGCAGGCTGCTCCTGCCAAAGGATGCCATTTGTTACAGCAAGGGTTCAACCAGCTTGGAAAAGTATGTTCCACTACCAGCTTTTGTTTCCAGCTGCTCTTCTGCTGAGCAGATTGGGATAGTCTGAACATTTCAAGGAAGCACTTGGAAGCTGAGTCTGTGGAGAAAACTGCGCTGGATCCTCCTGCACCATCCTGGTGGTTTTTCCTGGCCTTTCCATACAGGGAAGAGCTGCATCAGGGCCACCAGGACAGACACCAGGGCTGCCAAGCTCTGCTCAGTCCCTGGCTTTCCACAGTGTGGAATTTAAGTTTCCTTCTAAGTTGATGTTACCTGAGCAATATTCCCCTTTTTTTCCCACTCTTACCTGGGTTGTCTCTGCCAGTGAAGGAGGGTCAGGTGCAGAGGAGCTGGATCTGGTGCTTGCCTTGGGAGGAGCTCAGCTGCAGTGCTCAGGAAAAGCCTTCATTTTAGATGGTCCCTGAATTTGAAGGCAAATTCTTCCTCAAACTTTGAGACATGCCTTTGTGATGCTGCTAGCTGATGAAAGTTATTTTTGTCGAACTAAATGGGTTTCTTATTAAAATATTATTTAAATTTTAAATTTGATGCAGTGACGCCTTAACTCTGCCTAATTATTTCTTCCTGCATAAAATAGTGAAGCTTTTACTGTAAAAGCATCCAGCCAAATCTTGCTCTTCCCAATCACTGGAACAATACAGGAGCTTTCTTGGCAGAAACTCCCCACAGTAATTTAGAAGTGAGCTACAAAGAGATGGGAAGAGTGGTTTTTATCTCACCAGCTGCATCTGCTGACCCGGGACAGACAGACAGAGCTGGCTGAGCTGAAGGGAGGCTCTGTTTTCCTGTTCTGAGTTCAGACTGAACTCCCTGGGAAGCCAGGCTGCCTCTTCCCTCACTGTTGGGGCTTCCTCTGTTCATCAAAGGAGGGAGATCTGCAGGATTCCTGTGTGCTCTGCTGCCAGGACCTCCAGTGCTCCAGGATCCTGCTCCTGGGCACAGTTCCTGGGGTCAGCACTGAGGGGATGGGCAGGAGGCCAGAGCACTTGGAGGGCAGCTGGAAGCAAAGCCCACAGCAGCACAAGTCTGAAAGAGAGCCTGAAACCCTGCAGCAGTCCATTGCTATCAGGCCTAAATCCATGCAGAAAGGAGAATTTGGGCTGCATTTCTCTGTACCCCTCACTCCCACCATTAACAGCCGTGGCCTAAAAATACACACCCTGGGCTAAAATAACAGGATTACGAGGCTTTGGAATGCAGTCACTGAGCCAAGGCAGGGCAGCAGCCTGGCCAGCCACCTTGGAATGGCAGCAGCAGTGGGAAGCAGCTGTGCAGCACACAGGGAGCAGGTTAAACCTTGCTGGTGGATCAGCCAGGACAAGCTTCAGGAGTCTAACCCTGGTCAGTGCTCAGCTGAACCCTGTAAGTGGCACAAGCTCAGTGTCCAGACAGCTCCTGCATTGCAGCCAGGCCCTCTGTGGGTCCAGGGCTTTGGAAGAGGAGGAGGAAGACTTTGCAGGATGGGATCTGACCATCACCAAGCTCTCCACGCCCTGGGTGGTTCCCAGGAAGGCCACCACAGCTGCGGGGTCACTTCAGTCCTCACCAGGGGAAAGGAGACAAAAGAGAGCTGACAGCAGAGAACCAGTGTGCACAGGGAAGGTTTATTCTCTTCACTAACACCTGGGAAGTGGTTTGGAGGAACAAAGTAATTGTCAGACTGGGAGGAAAAGCAGGTTTTTTTCCTCCCATAAACAAGATGATAGCTGTAAAGAAAACTAAACCGCAACAGCTGCTCACAGTGAAGTCCACAGGATTTCTCCAGCTCCACCCGCGTGCAAAACCAGCTCTTCCCATAAGAATAAATTCCTTTGCTCTGGGACTAGAGCCAGACCAAACCCTACTAGCAGCCACTCAAAGGAAAAGAAAAAAAAACAACAAAATACCCAAACAAAATATATCTTCTTAATAAAAAGCATAAACCACTTCAGTTCTTGCAAGCACTCTGCTCACAACATCATTCCTGCCCTGCTTCCCCACCCTATACCGTGGGGCTCCAGGGAAAAAGGACCTCAAGACAGCAGCAATACATGTGTGAAAAGGTGACCAGACAGACTGGGAGGGGACACGGTACCTGCAGGCAGACACTGGCAGCCACCCACCCACTGGGGAGGGGACACAGCCCTGCTGCAGCCTCCTGCTGAAACCAGGAGCTTCCCCAGAGCCAGCAGCTCTTTTTCAGGACATCTTCCAGCAAAACACTGCATGGGACAAGGGCCCCTTCCTCGGGGCAGCGCCAACACTGTCAGAACAAAGAGGTAGGGCTGAGCTCACCCCTTCTGGCAGCTGGAAGGGTTTCCAAGGAATAAACCCCCACCCCATTTGCTGTGGCTGTACCATCCAGCACCCAGACAACCACCCAGGTCACCCACGGGGCTTCTTTAGGATTGGCAGAACCCTGCAGGTGGGTGAGGCTCCCCCCTGCCCCGAGTGCTGGCACAGTGAGACCACGTGGGGTGCTGGTGACAGGACCCACCCAGGACACAGCACCTGAGGGGTCTGCAGGACACAGCAGCAGGAAGGGGCTGCTCCCCTCCAGCTCCAGCTGGTCTCAGAGCACGAGGGGAGCGTGACAGCTGGGACAGGCAGAGGACACTGGGGACCAGAGACCGAACATGCTTCACCTGGCTCCCAGCAGACAGAACTCACCTGTGTGGGTGGGCTGCCCTCACCCCGGGTTCGGCAGAGCCTCCGAGCCAAAGGCTCCTTCTGCCAGCACCCACCTCTGCTCAGGCACGTTTTATTCACACAGGAAACTTTTTTTTTTTTCTCATAAAGTGCAAGAACTTTGCCTCTTACTGACTAGTCGACTAGAAGCATCACAGCCCTCAGAGCGGGGAGCAGCAGGCAGGGGAGCAACACCCCACGTTCAGGAGCTCCCAACACACCGGTCACTTCAGCAGGACCTCTGGCTCAGATATGGCCCTGTACAGCACAAAACCCATCTCATCGATTTCCTCTTCCAACAGCCCAGAGAACAGGTTGATTTTGGGGTTGAAATAGGAAGGCAGGACTCCTTTCTCCAGGGAAGCCACCAGCTCCTCAAGCACCTGCTGGAACCTGTCAGCGAGGCTTTCCTCTGCCCAGTCCAAGGCAGTGTCACTGAGGTGCAGGATGACGTGGGTCACAGGGCTGCCACCCAGTTTGTGCAGGCTGGGCTGGCTCCTGCAGACACCGTTCAGGATGCGGAGGCAGAGCTGCCGAGCCCCGGAGTCGCCAGCATCCAGCTCCTTCACCCTCGAGACCTCTGCCCTGTAAAAGCTCTCCAGCCAAAGGTTTTCCACCAGTCCTTCAGGAGGAACAGCCAGAAGAACCTTGTCCTCCATTTCCACCACTGGGAAAAGGGTGATGCTCAGGTCCACCTGATCGTGTTTCACTTCCAGCTTCAGCTCCCGGGATGCCACGACAGGGTGGATGGCACACCCCAGCAGGCCACCGATGGCAGGCCAGTTGATGGAGGCCACCAGCAGCTTGTGGAGGGTCTCGTTGAGCACGTTGGAGGAGAGGTACCGGCCCACAATGAACCTGTCCCAGGGGCTGCACCCACGAGGGAAATATCCCAGATCAATCCTCTTGATCATCCAGTACTGGGGGTTCCTCACCACGGTGTCCTCTCCCGAGATGAGGCTCCAGAGCCCAGGGTCGAGGACCACCGGGAGCATGAGGTGGATGTGGTCAGCTGCCAGGACCTCGAGGCCGTCGAGCAGGGCTCCGCTGAGGAAGAAGCGGCCGAAGGGCAGCTCCGGGCACTTGCTCCTCAGGAAGTTCTGCAGTTGGGTGCAGATGCTCCTGGCCAGCTGTGGGACAAGGGACGCTTGGATCTCAGGCACTGCCAGCTGGCTGCTGTGTGAGAGGAGCTTCTCCTGCAGCGTGAGGCAGCGCAGCGGGCTGGGCTTGACCTGAGGAGCCCCCAGAGGGGCAGAGCAGCCCCTGGGATCTGTGAGAAGGGAAAGGAGAAGTCACAGCTCTGAGCAGATCATCTGCGACCCTCAGCAGCAGAGGGGAAGGCATGAGTTGGGGGCCCCGTGCTCAGCCCACCCCTCTGGAGGTGACACTGACCTCACTGAGGGTCCCTACCGAGCCCACTGATGTCAACAGCACTTCTCAGCCATGAAGAGCCCAAACCAACCTCAAAACCTGACTGTTCCCAGCCTCACTCCTCGGCCCGAGGTGGGAACCAGGCAAGGGACTTGCTGCCAGGGTCAGAGAATCACAGAATATGCTGAGTTGGAAGGGACTCATGGAGATCATCCAGTTCAGCTCCTGGCCCTGCAGAGGCCACCCCAACAATCCCACCCTGCACATCCCTGGGAGTGTTGTCCAAACACTCCTGGAGCTCTGGCAGCCTTGGGGCCGTGACCATTCCCTGAGGAGCCTGTTCCCCTGGGGAGCCCTCTACGGGAAGAGCCTTTTTCCTAATATCCAGCCTAAACTTCCCCTGACACAGCTCCTGCTGTTCCCTCATACCCTGTCACTGGTCATCAGAGAGATCAGTGCCTGCCTCTCCACCTCCTCACATGAGGATCCTACAAACAATCCTGCTCTGGGTCCAGTATCTCAGGACATGCCCTGGACC
>VZTG01007077.1:122390-132733 GCA_013397845.1 Melanocharis versteri
CCAATCTTATGGGACTGGTTGATCCCAATCCCCACAGCTCCCAGTCCTGTGGGACTGGGTCGTCATGACCCCACAGCCCCCAGTGCCACAGGACTGGGTCATCATGACCACACAACCCCCAGTCTCATAGTACTGGGTCATCATGACCCCACAGTTCCCAGTCCCATAGGACTGCTCGATCCCAAACCTCCCATGACCACAGAGCATCGATCAGACCGAGGTCCCCAGATCCTCATCCCGTGGGACAGGTGGTTTCCTCACCCTCCTCCTCCTCTCCAGGGCGGATACTTCCCGGAGCATGTGAAGGCGATGACGAGCCTGCGCTGGCTGAAGCTGAACCGCACGGGGCTGTGCTACCTGCCCGAGGAGCTCGCTGCCCTCCAGAAGCTGGTGAGCCCCATGTTTTGGGATGGAATGGGGCTCCCCTGTCCCGCTGGGGCCGTGGCATCTGGCAGGAGCCTGTTCCCTGCCACCCAGGTGGCTCAGCAGTGGATGCTCCAGTGTCTAATAATAGCACTGAGCTACGATGTGTGGTTGAAATGAGATGCAGGAGCTGTCAGGAGTGGGGTTGAGATGAACTTGCACTCAGTTTCATCTTGTTTCCCTAGAAAATCAGATTAAAAACCATGCTTAGATCCTCTGCCCTGTAGCAGAAGGGAAGGGTGATGGTTACAATGGAGAGGATCAAGGTTTTTGGGCCCCTTTTTCCTTCTCCTTTGCTAAAGTATATAAAGAGCAGGAGTTGGCCGCTGCCTGGCTTTGTTTTTTAGGCAGCTCTACCAGGCCTTTGGTGGAGTCGTGGCTCAGCTTGGTTTTGGTGGTGTCCACAGCACATCAGGGACCTCATCCTGCCAGTGCCAGACAAAATCAGTGCTTTAAATGCTGCCAGAAGTCCCTGTCCCTGTGCCAGGTGCAGGGAATCCCTCGGAGACGTGCTCCCGCCAGCCCTGCCAGGTGCTGGGGGGCCACAGCAAGACTGAAATCCTGGCATCCCGCCCACAGCCTGCCAATTCCTTGTTTTCCTGAGCAGGCAACAGCCGGGGCTGGTGATGCTCAGAGGAAAACATTTCCCCGGGGAAATTCCTCCTACCCCAGCAGTGCCCACGTCTGCCCATTTCCGGATCACCCAGGGAGAGGCGTTTCCAAGGACTGGGATCTGTTTGCACAGGGACTGTGTGGGCCAGCTCGGGGGCATCTCAGGGCACCCCAAACCCTACAGCAGGGCTGAGGTGTCCAGCCAGGGAATGAGGGGTGTGGAGGCAGCACAGGCACGCTGGGCCAACCAACCAGTTTGAGACTGGGAGTGTCCCAGCAGCCCTGTGTGTGACAGGGCTTCACGAGTCCCCGGCTCTCCTGGGATAGAGGAGCCTCCACATCAGTGTGGGGGCCCAACCATTGCCCTGCACGGCCCCAGCTCCTCTCTCTGCTCACCGGGGCTTGTCTGGGGCTTCCCTGCAGGAACACCTCTCCGTGAGTCACAACAGCCTCACCACGCTCCATGGAGAGCTCTCCGGCCTGCCCTGCCTCCGGGTGAGTGTCCCCCTCCTGCCTCAGGGGTCCCCAGGCACCTGTGGGACCTGAGGGCACACAAGGATCATACCTGGCCTCCCTGTGGGCTCAGCAGGCGGCTGCATTCCTGCCTCTCTCCCCTTTCCAGGCGATCGTGGCTCGTGCGAACAGCCTGAAGAACTCCGGGGTCCCTGATGACATCTTCCAGCTGGATGACCTCTCGGTGCTGGTGGGTGCAGAGTCTCCTCAGCTGATGCAGGAGCCAGCTCAGACTCCTGGGTCCCATTCCTGCACCTTGGTGGCTCCTTGTGAGCGCCGGCCCCAAGCCCATGGCTGAGCTCCAGGGAAGCTGGCTGTCAGCAGGATGACCCTCTGGCAATGCCTCCTTTAAAGGCTGATGCCATGGCTGGGTTCCCTGTGTGCTGGTCCAGCTCCTGCTGTGCCCCTGGAGATACCCCCCAGTCCTCAGGTCTGGGTGGTGGTGGCTGGGTGTGGGACAGGGGGTGACAGCTGCTTTGTGCTCCCATTTGCCCAGGACTTGAGCCACAACCAGCTCACAGAGTGTCCCCGGGAGCTGGAGAATGCCAAGAACATGCTGGTCCTCAACCTTGGCCACAACAGGTGGGTCCAGGCCAGGGTGACCGCCTCCCCCTCCTGGCCATGGCCACTTCTATTGGTCACACTTCGCTCTGGGTCCTGCTCTCTGCCCCTCCTCGAGGGCGACCCGGGGCTGGTGCAGGTCCCAGGCAGTCCTGAATTTCCCCATATCCCTGCAGCATTGACACCATCCCCAACCAGCTCTTCATCAACCTGACGGACCTGCTCTACCTGGACCTGAGCGACAACAAGCTGGAGAGTCTCCCACCTCAGATGAGGCGCCTGGTGCACCTGCAGACCCTCATCCTCAACAACAACCCCCTCCTGCACGCGCAGCTCCGGTACGGCCCCACTTCCCGGGCTGGATCCCAGTCTGGCAGGGCTGGGGTGGTTCCTGCTCCATCCTGACACTCTCTCTGCCCTGTGCTCCACAGGCAGCTCCCGGCCATGACAGCCCTGCAGACCCTCCACCTCCGCAACACCCAGCGCACGCAGAGCAACCTGCCCACCAGCCTCGAGGGCCTGGTGAACCTGGCAGGTAGGGCCGGGGCATGCAGCCCCACAGAGCCCTGCAGGGGCTCTCCCAGCCCCAATGTGGGTCTGGCTGGTGGTGTCACCCCGTTGTGTCTTCCCCCAGACGTGGACCTGTCCTGCAATGACCTCAGCCGTGTCCCTGAGTGTCTCTACACCCTGGGCAGCCTGCGGCGCCTCAACCTCAGCAGCAACCAGATCACGGAGCTGTCCCTCTGCATCGACCAGTGGACCCAGCTGGAGACCCTCAACCTGTCCCGCAACCAGCTCACCTCCTTACCTGTACGTCCCTGCCCCTACGCGCCATCCCTGCTTGTGTTTCCATGGTTCTCCCTCACCCCACCATCTCCCCCTTCCCCAGTCGGCCATCTGTAAGCTGACCAAGCTGAAGAAGATGTACCTGAACTCCAACAAGCTGGACTTTGACGGGATCCCCTCGGGCATTGGCAAGCTCACCAACCTTGAGGAGTTCATGGCGGCCAACAACAACCTGGAGCTCATCCCCGAGAGCTTGTGCAGGTAAGGAACACACAGCCAGCTCTGCTGTGTCCCCAAGAGGGAACACAGAGGTTGTGTGGTCACAGGTCACCCTGGGCTGGCCTGTCACCCGCATCACTGTCCCGCAGGTGCTCCAAGCTGAGGAAGTTGGTGCTGAACAAGAACCGCCTGGTGACGCTGCCGGAGGCCATCCACTTCCTGACGGATGTGGAGGTGAGCACCCAGCACCTCTCTGCCTTGGGCTGGCTCCACCACGGCCCCAGCACCTCCCAGGGGTCCCAGGGCTGTAGGGTGGGGTGGATGAGAGGAGGGCAGGGGAGCTCAGGGCCAATACCTGCAGTCTGGCACATGCTTTAGCCCAGTCAGGCCGTGGATTCGGGCTTCCTCCACATCCCCTCATCTCACTGAAGCCTGGACTGCTCCGGAGGTCTCCATCCCATCCCACATCCTCCATGTCCCTGTGAGCAGGTGCTTCACTGAGGTCTGAATGGTCTCCTTGGCAGATCCTGGACGTGCGCGAGAACCCCAACCTGGTGATGCCCCCGAAGCCGGCGGATCGGTCCTCGGAGTGGTACAACATCGACTTCTCCCTGCAGAACCAGCTCCGCCTGGCCGGAGCCTCCCCTGCCACCGTCGCAGCCGCCGCCGCGGGTGCGTGTGCAGGGACGGGGGCACACAGCCCCTGCCTTGGCACGGCCCTGGGAGAGGCTGGGAAGTGAGCCGTGCTCCGTGGGGTGCCCCACGGGCGCCGTGGCTGCCTCTCACCCCGTCCCCGTGTCCCCAGGGAGCGGCACCAAGGACCCGCTGGCCCGCAAGATGCGGCTCCGGCGGCGCAAGGACTCTGCCCAGGATGACCAGGCCAAGCAGGTGCTGAAGGGGATGTCGGATGTGGCCCAGGAGAAGAACAAGAAGATAGAGGTAGGGTCTGGGGTGGGAGAGGGGCCCTGAGGGCATCACGGTGTCCCTGGCCCACCCTGGGTGCCAGCAGGGTTCCAGTTGTCCCTAACTTGACCTGTGCCCATCCCGCAGGAGAGCGGGGAGGCGAAGGCGCCGGACCTGAAGACACGGCGCTGGGACCAGGGCCTGGAGAAGCCACAGCTGGATTACTCAGAGTTCTTCAGCGAAGACGTGGGGCAGCTGCCCGGCCTCTGTGTCTGGCAGATCGAGAACTTCGTGCCCACGCTGGTGGACGAGGCTTTCCACGGCAAGTTCTACGAGGCCGACTGCTACATCGTGCTCAAGGTACCTGGGGAGGACCAAGGGTCCCCCACATCCCCTGCCTGGAGCTGCAGCCATCCCATCTCACACCTTGTCCTTCCCAGACCTTCCTGGATGAGAATGGTTCCCTAAACTGGGAGATCTACTACTGGATCGGGCAGGAGGCCACGCTGGACAAGAAGGCCTGTTCCGCCATCCACGCCGTCAACCTCCGCAACTACCTGGGGGCCGAGTGCCGCAGCATCCGGGAGGAGATGGGGGATGAAAGCGAAGAGTTCCTCCAGGTGAGGCCAACCCCCAGCTCCCCTGTAGCCCCCAGCCCCTCCTGTCCCACCCTCACCCCCTCCCTGCCCCCAGGTCTTCGACAATGACATCTCCTACATCGAGGGTGGCACGGCCAGCGGTTTCTTCACCGTCGAGGACACGCAATATGTCACCAGGTACCGCTGGGGACAGGGCCTGGGGGGATGTGTGGGGCAGGCAGTGCCCCGTGTCCCACCATGGCTGTCCCTTCCCCAGGCTGTATCGTGTCTATGGGAAGAAGAACGTCAAGCTGGAGCCGGTGGCACTGAAAGGGACATCGCTGGACCCCCGGTGAGTGGCCAGGGGACAGAAGGTTGAGCTGAGACATTATAGCTGCAACTCTGTGGTGAAAATGGGCTATGCCAGCACCTTCCTACAAGAATATGGGTTCAAACCCCCCTTGGAGGTCTGCAGGGACCCACAGGATAGGGAGGATGCTTGGGACACCCCATTCTCTCCTGACTCCTCTCACCTCTCTCCACCAGGTTCGTTTTCCTCCTGGACCATGGCCTCGAGCTCCTGGTGTGGCGCGGGAGCCAGGCCACGCTGAGCAGCACCACCAAGGCCAGGTAGGGCTGGTGGGGGTGCCGGGGGTGTGGGGAGCCCACCTGCCATCTCACCTGCTCCCACTGCAGGCTCTTCGCTGAGAAGATCAACAAGAACGAGCGGAAGGGCAAGGCCGAGATCACGCTGCTCACCCAGGGCCAGGAGACCCCCGAATTCTGGGAGGTGCTGGGGGGGCAGCCCGAGGAGATCCGGCCCTGTGTCCCCGATGACTTCCAGCCCCACAAGCCCAAGCTGTACAAGGTGGGGAGCTGCATCCACAGGGTCACCAGCACTGCTGGGGTCTTGCAGCCCCCACTCACCTCTGTCCCCGGCCCCTCTGCAGGTCGGCCTCGGTCTGGGCTACCTGGAGCTGCCCCAGATCAACTACAAGCTCTCTGTGGAGCACAAGAAGAGGCTGAAGGCTGATCTGATGCCAGAGATGCGCCTGGTAGGATGGGGCGGGGAGGTTCTCCCAGTCTGACCAGTGAGACTGGTTTCATGCCCCTCCTGCCTCCAGCTGTGCCCTGAGGAAGGGAGGTTCGGCCAGCAGCGCCCGGCTGGGGGATGCTCTGCTCTGTCGGGAGCAGGCAGGGTGTTTTCCAGCTGGGAATGCCTGCAGGTGCCTGACCCCCTCTTCCCTGCGGTGCCCTCAGCTGCAGAGCCTGCTGGACACCAAGAGCGTGTACATCCTGGACTGCTGGTCCGACGTCTTCATCTGGATCGGGAGGAAGTCGTCGCGGCTGGTGCGGGCGGCGGCGCTGAAGCTGAGCCAGGAGCTGTGCACCATGCTGCACCGGCCCAAGCACGCCATGGTCACCAGGAACCTGGAGGGCACCGAGTGCCAGGTAGGGCACAGACCCCTCCGATGGTGTGTTACCTGCTCCCCAGTTTACACCTTGAACACCTGGAGGTGTTCAAGGAATGAGTGGATGTGGCACTCGGTGCTCTCATCTGGTCGACGAGGTGGGGATCGGTCGCAGGTTGGACTCAGTGATCTTGGAGGTCTTCTCCAGCCTTAATGATCCTGTGATGTAGGTGTTCAAGTCCAAGTTCAAGAACTGGGACGACGTCCTGCGCGTGGATTACACCCGGAACGCTGAGACGGTGCTGCAGGACGGCGGCCTGGCCGGCAAGGTCCGCAAGGACGCCGAGAAGAAGGACCAGATGAAGGCCGACCTCACTGCGCTCTTCCTGCCCCGCCAGCCCCCCATGCCCCTCAGCGAGGTAGGGCTGGGGACCCCCATGAATCCCCCTTGGCGTGGGGCTGGGTGCTGATGGAGGAGCTGGGGGGCTGACGGAGCACGTGGGGCCACAGGCAGAGCAGCTGATGGAGGAGTGGAACGAGGACCTGGATGGCATGGAGGGCTTCGTGCTGGAGGGCAAGAAATTCACTCGCCTGCCTGAGGAGGAGTTTGGCCACTTCCACACGCACGACTGCTACGTCTTCCTGTGCAGGTGACGCCTGGCTTGTCCCCTCTCAGGGGCTGCTGGACCACCTTGTCCCCAGCCTCCCTGCCCAGTGCCCCCGACTGTCCCATCCCTCACATCACTCCCTGTTCCTGCCCTCAGGTACTGGGTGCCAGTGGAGTATGAGGAGGATGAGGAGAAAAAGAAGAAGGGTGAAGGCAAAGGGGAAGAGGAGGGTGAGGAAGAAGAGGAGGAGAAGCAGCCCGAGGAAGACTCCCAGTGCATCGTCTACTTCTGGCAGGGCCGGGAGGCCTCCAACATGGGCTGGCTCACCTTCACCTTCAGCCTCCAGAAGAAGTTTGAGAGTCACTTCCGTGGCAAGCTGGAGGTGACACAGTTTGGGGGTGACACAGGGGTGCCCCAGCTTTGCCTCTCCCCCATCCCCTGTCTGCCCCTCAGGCTGAGGCAGGGGACAACAGCAGAGATGGGAGCTGGCAGGGGGGTGCAGCTGGGGCTTGGAGCTGCGTTTGGGAAGTCCCCACGGCCCTTCTGACAGCCACCCCTGTCCAGGTGGTGCGCATGACCCAGCAGCAGGAGAACCCCAAGTTCCTGTCTCACTTCAAGAGGAGGTTTGTGATCCACCGGGGCAAGCGGAAGGACCGGGTCAGCGCTCCCCAGCCCAGCCTGTACCACATCCGCACCAACGGCGGGGCCCTCTGCACCAGGTCAGTGCCCCAGGGCTGCTCCGGGCCAGGCAGCACCCACGGGTGCCAGATCCAGGTGGGATATTGCTGGTGGGCTCAGCTGCTGGGTCCCCCACTGATCTGTGCCTCGGGGGCTCTGTCTCCAGGTGTATCCAGATCAACACGGATGCTGCTCTGCTGAACTCCGAGTTCTGCTTCATCCTCAAGGTACTGCTCGTGGCTGAGCATCCTCAGGGCTGCCTGGGTGCCCTCCTGCCCCCCCTGGGCAGCCCTGACTCCACCTTCCCCCAGGTGCCATTTGAGAGCACGGACAACCAGGGCATCGTCTACACCTGGGTGGGCCGAGCAGCTGACCCTGACGAGGCCAAGCTGGCTGAGGACATCATGAACCACATGTTTGATGACTCCTACAGCAAACAGGTGAGCGGGGCTCAGTGCCACCTTACCTGGGTGACAGTGACCACCCAGGCCACGCTCAGCTCTGTTCCTGCCCTCGCAGGTCATCAACGAGGGAGAAGAACCTGAAAACTTCTTCTGGGTGGGCATTGGGGGCCAGAAGCCCTACGATGAAGATGCCGACTACATGAAGCACTCACGGCTCTTCAGGTGGGCACTGGCCTGGAGGGGGATGCTCCAGTCTGTGCTGGTTTGAGCCCATCCCCCTTGGGAATCAACCAGCCAGAACAGCTGCTCCATCACAGCCCTTACCTCTGCATGAGCTGAGTCTTAACAAACTCATGCCTGATGCTGTCCCCGTCCATCTCCCCACAGATGCTCCAATGAGAAAGGTTATTTCTCCGTGTCTGAAAAGTGCTCAGATTTCTGCCAGGATGACCTGGCTGATGATGACATCATGCTGCTGGACAACGGGCGGGAGGTGAGCTGGGGCCGTGAGGCTGTCCTGGGCCCACATCTTCCCGTGGCTCTGTGGGCTAAGTCTGGCTGCTGATCATTTCTGCAGGTCTACATGTGGGTGGGCACCCAGACCAGCCAGGTGGAGATCAAGCTGAGCCTCAAGGCGTGCCAGGTAAGGCCTCCCTCCATCCTGGGACTGGGTGGGGGAGGATTTGGGAACTTCCATCTCCCCTCGGGGCCCTGATCTGGGTGGTGCAGAGCTCTGGGCTGGGGAATACCAGCCCTGGAGGTGGGGAAGGGCCGGGACCCCACGGCTGTGCTTCGCCCCAGGTCTACATCCAGCACATGCGCTCCAAGGACCCCACACATCCCCGCAAGCTCCGGCTGGTGCGGAAAGGCAACGAGCCCTGGCCCTTCACCCGCTGCTTCCACGCCTGGAGTGTGTTCCGCAAGCCGCCCACCTAAGGGCCGGGGGCACCCGGTGCTCTGGGCACAGCCCCCCCGGCACGGCCGGACCCCGGCACCCCACGCTGCCACCAACGCCAGGCTCGGCCTGGAGCCGCTTCCCCCCGAGCTGGGGCCAGTGGGGATCACTGGGGCTGTCCCTCTGTCCCCCCTTCTCCCAGCACAGGGCCCAGCTCAGCCCCTTGCCTTTCTGGGGGGCACACGGGGCGGTGTGGGCCCCTGTCATGCCCTGCTTGGGGATGCTGCTGCTGCTGCCCCAAACCAGTGCCGAGCTCCCCCTGCGACTGGGGGACAGGAGTGACTCCCAGTTTGGGTGGGAAGATGCTTTGCTAAGGAGAACTGGGGGAGGTGAGAGGCTCTTAGCCCTGGGCCTTACAGCTGGTCCCTGCTGTCCTGGGAGATGGACCCGCAGGACGGGATCAGCCCATCTGGATCATATCAATAAAGGCTGCACTTCCAACCTCGACACTGTCCCAGGCTCTGACTCACTCCCAAATGGGGTCACCCCCACCCAGATCGTGCTGCTCTGCAGCTCAGGGCAACCCCAGAACTCACCTGTCTCCAAGGCTCAGCAAACACCTGCAGCCCAGGCAGCTGATATTAAATGCTTTATTTTCAATATTAAAAACCAGTATTTTTAATAACTAAACAATGCTAAATTCATCTTACCAAAAAAAAAAAAAAAAANATGAGGTTGGGGGGGGTTCTACCAGGGACGCTACAGCCCCGGCCTCGGCCGGCAGCGACAGAGCCCGACCCCCCCCAGCCACACACGTACCGCAAGAGAGCCCGGGGGGGCCACAGCGGCCCCGGGTCCCCGAAAGGAGAGGGGCAGGGACCAGCTGAGCCCCGTGGGAACAGCCACCACGGGCCAGGGGACAGAGCCGGCGTCACCGCAGCCCCCCAGGAGGACGAGGCCGGGCTCGGAGCCCAGGGGGGATTTGGCACAGTGAGACCCCCAGGGTGGGGCAGCCCAGCCTGGGGCAGGAGGGGGCTGGGGCAGCCCCGTCTGCCCCCCGCCCAGCACCAACACGGACCAGGAGCAGGAGCCGGTGTGTAATTCCACAGCGTGATCCCATCCCAAACCCACCCCGTGGCAAGAATTAGTGTCAGAAAGGAGCAGCAGGCACAGAGCCCAACCTGGAGAATAGCCCTTGGAGAAGCCACTAAGAGAAAAAGGCCACCTGTGACCCCCCACCGTGCCCCTCCGCGGGCTGCTCAAGGCCTCTGCTGCCCACCTGGGAGCCAGGGGAACCCCGCTGGGCTCCCCTGGGGACAGTCCCTGTGCAGCAGCCAGAGCCTCCTGGCAGGCAGGGAACGGGGCTGTAAACTGCAGGGAGCCGGGCATGTAAACACAGACCAGGGCATGGGGGGGGCCGTGCCCAGGGGCTTCTGGCCCCCCACTGCCCCAAAGGGACCAAAACCAGGGGACGAGGGGGGTCCACAAGCCCCAGCCCTCCCCGTGGAGCCAGGGAAGCAGCAGCATCCCCCAGAAAGGGGGCTCTGGAGCAGGGGACAGTGACACTCGACCGTGTATAAAAAAGGAACTTATCTTCCCCGGGAAGAGTTTGGAGTGCCCCACGGCCCCGGCTCGGGGGTCCAGGGCTCCGGGGCCGGCGGCCGGGCAGGGGGGCGTGTGGGGAGTGCCGGAGCCGGGGCGCGGCGGCGGCCGGCGCGGATGTTGGGTGTTGGGTGTTAGAGAGGAGGCGA
>VZTG01007077.1:145810-164256 GCA_013397845.1 Melanocharis versteri
CGGCTGCCGACGGGATGTGTAGTTCGCCCGACTCAACGCCCTCTGCGCTGGATTTATTTATATGTTTTTTTAAATCTTCTTCTTTCGGTTTTTTTCCTCCCCGTGGGCGTGGTGGGGGACGGTGAGGACACCCCCAGCCTGGTCATCGTGGTCACAAAGCCCCCACACACACGGGGTGTCGTGGATTTAGGGTCTCATCATGCGCCCCACAGCCGTGGGGTGCATCAACATGGCGGCGCCCCGGCTACTGGGCCTGGAGCATCCTGCCGGCTCCCAGAATTAGCATTCGAGCCTCATTCCTGGCTGGCGACTCATTATTCCCGCCAGGGCACCGGGAATGTGGCTCCCCATTCCCCCCACGGCATTACCCCAAGGTGGGAGGGGGAGCAACCTGCCCTGCACCCAGTTTTGGGGTGAGTCACCCCGGGCAGGGCATGGCTTCCCCTCCCTGCTGACTAACCCCGGCCCCGGGGAGATGCGGCACTGGGGTGACGCAGGGATTTGGGGCGGAAAACAGCCCGGGGGCGAGCGGGGAACGATGCCCCGGTGATGGGCCGTGGGCTCATGGGTGGATGGAGGGGCCTGAACCCACAGGCACAGCCCCGGGCACTGAGGGTGGGGAGGCTGGGGACAGACGTGGGTCATTGCTCTGAGGAGGGAGAAAAGGAGGAAGAACTCAGAGGAGGAAGAGGGAGAACAGAGGGGAGAAAGAAGCGGGTAGTGAAAAGGGGAGGAGAGGAGAGAGAGCAGAGGCAGAGGAGGGGAATGAGATAAAAAGATGTGAAGAAGAGAGGGGAAAAGGAAGAGCAGGGAGAAGAGGAAGAGGATAGGAAAGGAGAGGAGGGAGGGAGAGGAGATGGAGAGGAGGATGAGGATAGGAGAGAGAAGGGAGAAGAAGAGCAGGAGAGGAGGAAGAACCGAGGCCATGCACAAACCAGCAGACCCCATCCATCCCTTCTCTGGCACCTCACACCCATCCCACCATCTCCCTCTTGCAGGACGGAGGCACAAGGAGGGTGAGGGGCTCCGCACGAGGCCGAAGCACAGGGTGCTGGCAGGAGGAGGAGGAAGAGGAGGAGGAAGGCAGAGATAACTGTCCCCGCTTTCTAGGACAGCACAGGAGGCACAGCCACCGCATTTGGCCGCCCCGTCCCCGGGGAGCCGGTGACTCCCTTTATTTAGAACCAGCTCCCTGCTCCCAACCACCTCGTTCCTGCCAGGGGGAATCGAGGCACATCCCGGCCCCCAGTCTCACCACACAGCCAGGCAGGACGATGCTTTCTGCTTTTATTCAATTAATGCAGCAATCTATACAAGAAAAAAAAAATAATAATGAAACCATGAAATTCCAAACCCTGACAGTGAAGAACCAAATTCTTCCTAAGAATCAACTGGAATTAAAAGATTCCCCCACGTCAGACTGTACATAAAATAATCTCTGCCCCATTTACAGCGTTTCACACAGTACTTCTCGTATCTCAAACTTCAGAACTGTACAACTTTGTTACAAACCACGCTTTTTCCTAGGAAAAGCTTACAGAAAAAAATATTGCCACTTTCTTTTTTATTTATTTTTTTTGAATTTTTATTTTTATTGGTAACAACAAAAAAAAATTAGAATCTTTTAAAAAACAAAAATTAAAGTCAGCCAGAACTTCTAAGTGTGGGCAGGGGAAGGAGCAGAGACATTTCTCAGCCGAATGTTTCTCCTCCCAACAGGGAAAGGGAACACTTTTGGCAGGTAAAAGACTCTTTGCTGCTGGTGGGGGTCTAGACCCCAGCTTCCCCCACCCCTGAGCCCTCCTCAAAGCCTGGCAGCTGTTTTGATCCATGGGCTTGGATAATTCCACCACTGACCCTCCTCGAGATACGGTAACAGAAACAAACCCCAACTCCGCCTGTTCTTTGCGGAAAAGCAGGGATGAACCCCACCTTCCTCCCCCTTCCTTAGGAAAGACAGTTCTCCTGGTCTGGGCTGTGGGTCTGGGCACGTGGATTGTCACACTGGATGTAGCTCCCAGTTTGGGGCTGAGCACGGACACGCTGTGGGTGGATGGAGAGGTTGGACCACACCACGGGATCAGACACACGACAAAGCCAACGGGGTCAGGGCTGTGCATGAGCCCGGCCTGGGGAGCAGACAGGAGAAGTTTTGCCTCCAAACCGGAGCTCACCCCGCTCCCTGCTCAGCACCAGCCCCATGCCACCAGCCTGACTTGATGCCCGTGTGCAGCCCGACAGAGAAAACCAGGAATTCCGAGCCACAGTTTCACCAGACAGGTTACAGGAAGGATCCAGACCTCTGGATCCGTGTGAAAAATGTCTTCTAGTTTCGAATCCAGGTTTCACTCCGATGTTGTTCAGTGCAAAAGAGTTAAAAAACCATGTTATCTACACATGTACATCCGTGTCTATAGAAAATGTCTGTACAAGTGGGGAGATGGCCCTGCCTGCACGCTGGGGACTCCTCTCCTGAGGGATGCTGCGGGTTCTGCCCGCTGGCATCCTGCTCCCTCTCTCTCCAAGGTGTCAAGCCCCAAGCAGTCAGGTTAAAAACCAAGAGCAGATGGTGGCTGGAGAGGAGCTCCTCCTGTCCCCCCAAGCCACGGCTGCCAGCTCTGACCCACTGCATGGAAGGGAGGAGGGAAGGGGGGGAAAGCTCCCGAGCAGGACGTGCAGGAATACCAAAAACAAGCTGGGAAAGGAAACTTGCACTCGTGCAGACTGCACAAGGACCGGGATGAGGTGATGGCTGGCACCAGGCTAGAGGTCAGACCTCAGGATGTCCAGAGACAGAGCCAGCGCCTCATCCCATGGGAGTCCTGCTCTGGGAAGCAGCTGTGGAAAGGTCGGCTGCTCCAGCTTCATTTTGAGTTGACACCAGGGTAGAGTATCCGTATTGGAGAGGTAGGGATAAAATTGGGAGCTGGGAGGGAAGAGGGGAGAGCCGAGACCTCTGGCAGTGACCTGTCACCATCTGCACACACAGCACAGCCCAGCACCACGCCAGGCACGGGGCATGGCCAGGATGGATCCAGAAAGACAAAGCCATCAGGAGGAGAAGGGATCTCTGCTCCCAGCGTGCGGTTTTGCTATCAGGGGAATGCCAAGCTTTCCAAAACAGGGGGTTTGGAGCCAAGAGCTGGCCTGGATTCGCAGCAGAAAGCTGGGAGGGTGAGGAACATCGCTTCAAACGCTACGTGTGGTCTGAAAACGGCATTTTCAAGGTTTCACAAGCAGCAGAAGCACAAGCTTTTGGATCTCTGGACTGACAAGATGCTGGCACAGAGCCAGCGGGGGCTCTCACCAGGAAAACCACTGGATAATCACAGACCAGGCACTGGGGACCTCACCAACACCCCCACAGGCCAGCACTGTGCTGAAGGTGATGGCAACATCCTCTAAGCTCATGTGACAAGATCCAGCCTGAGCAGAACCCCAACACCAGGTGAAAACCAGCGGGGAAGGAAAAGGACAGTGGGACCCAGATGTCAGCAAATGTCCTCAAATGTCCTGCAGGGGACAACGCCTGGGTGGTTGTTTTAGACCAAGAGCCCCTCAAGACAGCAGCAAACAGGTTTCAAAATATATTACATCTTTTTATTGCCAAGCGTGCAGACCATGAAGTGTGTGGGGGACACGACACTAAGAAAAACTACAATTGGAGGGAGGGCAAAGCAGTAAAAATTTAAAAATAAGACTACTCCTTACAACTGCCAACACTTGGGTTCAAAGAATCAACTGGAGGAAGTTTTCCTTAAAAGTACAGCTCTAAATATGGCGTTGGGCCCCAAACTTTGCAAACACCAAGGCTTTGGTCTGGGCTAACGCAAACCAGGTGGGAGAAGAGGATGATGATGGCAGACGCTCTAACACAACTCCACAGGGCTGAACGCCTGATTCTTCTCAGCACTTCCCATAGCAACCAGAAAAGAAAAGAAACCAGGAACACAGGCAGGAGTACAAGCCAGGAGAAAGCAGGCAACTTCAGCGCTGGAGGCACTGAACTGGGGCCAAAGTCAAGCCCTGCAGTGTCCCTGCTCCCAGAGCCAGCCTCGGAGGGGACAGAGCTGCTCGGCTCCCCCAAGGCCACGGCAGCTCCTGTTCCTGTTCCGTGAGAGTGCAGCCAGTCCCTCGGGATGGGACACTGTGCTGGGAATGCTGCACTGACTCAGCTCCCCCCACCCAGAAGGGCTCTTCTCGGGGGTCCCAAGGCACAAGCCCTCGCAAGCACAGCGTCTCCTACTCCTTTTCGCTATCCCCAGCTCTGGGAAGCAGCACGTGCTCAGTGCGATCCCTCACTTGGCAGCCATGAGATTCCAATATGGATCTCGGGACAATGCTGGGCCACGTTTCCTTCCTCCTCAACCACAGCACGCCCCCAGCCAGACCAGCACTGAGAAACCAGAGCTCTAGTACATTCTTCTCGGAGAGGGCAGCGTAAGGCTGCGAGCCCACGCTGGCTTGGGAAAAGGGTCTGGAAAGGAAACCTATGGCATTTAAAACACTAAAGTGCAACGAAAATGTCCTAAACCCTTTGAAATCGATCGC
The DNA here is from genome assembly GCA_013397845.1 of Melanocharis versteri. Lineage (NCBI taxonomy): Eukaryota > Metazoa > Chordata > Aves > Passeriformes > Melanocharitidae > Melanocharis > Melanocharis versteri. The sequence goes on from VZTG01007077.1 coordinate 150,362, forward strand.
AGCAAGAGGGGTCTGCAAAGCTTCAAACTTCCAGTTACTGCAGGGCACCCTTAAAACAGACCCGACAACCACCAGGTAAGAAAAGACCAAGGAGCCCTTTGGTGAAACAAGGAATATGAGCCCACCACGGAATTTCAGCTCCTGGGGTCAAACATCATATTTAGAACATTTGGAAAGGAAAAGTGTTAAAGCGAAAAAAAAAAAAAAGGAAAAGAAAAAACAAAACCAAAACAAAAATACAATTCTTGAATCTTGCGCAATGAAACAGTTAAACTTTTTGGTGTTTTCAAAAGAAATCCCAACAGACAACCTGGCATAACTTTATCTGCTTCCTAAGGGAGAGATGCCCGCTTGACCCATGACTCAGGACACCACGTGCACTGGACATGTTCCATCCTCACATATGTCTCAGCATTCCTCCATTCATAAAACCAAATCCTTCCTGTTTACTCTTCAGCCTGAAAGGAAAAACCAAAACTGAAGCTAGATGGAAGATAGCCAGAGGGAGGAGAAAGTTTTCACAGACTGGAGGCCAATCTCATCAGCTCCACGAGCCTGGAAAGTGCAATCCTCAGTGTCGCCTCATTTTAACTTTCCTGGCGGGGCTGCCATCCTCCTCTTCCTCGTCACAGTCCTCCGTGTACTCGTAAGACCTTCGCCAATAGTTCTCAGAGCTGAAGTTGCTCCGTCTCCTATGTTTTGGTAAGAGGACCGAGCGCCTGTTCTCCTCCTTATCCATTTCTAGAATCCGTGGCCTGTGGAGAGGGAGAGAACAGGAGTGAGAGCACGCCACGATGGGATCTGGGCGTTCCTCCCGGACGCTATCTGCAGGTTACTCGCCGTGAGAGCTCTGCCTGTTTTCCCACTGCTTTCCCAGCACTGGGTACTTGGCAGAGCAGGAACAGATCACCAAGCTGCACCTCCCAAGGGGAGCTGAGAACTTTGCTATGATGGGCCCGTTCTTTCCCTGCCCAAAGCAAGCTTTGGCCTTTACCTCCACCAGGAACACTTCCAGTCACCTCTTTTTTTTTCACTTGCAGCTTGTGGCCCCAAGAAATATCCCTTGGGGAGAGGGGTCTGTCTCTACTGCAGCAGAATTTAGAGCACAGAGCTGAGCTCCTTATGGTGCAGAATCACACCACAGTTCCAAAATCCTTTGTCCTCTCAAATATTAGCACAGTGCAGTTGTTATTTCTGCAGAACTGCCTCTGATCACCTTCTAGCAGGCCTGGGCTGGTGGGCTGCACACATCACTTATCTTATCCGGGTGGATCCCGAGAGATCCCACTATGATATCCATGAGAATTACCTGTTATACTGAAGTCTCTGAGGCCAGAGAAAGAGAAAAACATGTTTTTCACACCCATCTGCTGCAGGAGCCTGTGCAAGCCATCCCCCACCGCCTGATAAGGTCACATCAGGCTGAAAAACAGCTCTGACGGATGCGCACATTTGTCCCGCATGATCGCTCCTCTAATCGGACACCGGCCCTCTGCGTGCTCCCAGGGAAGCTGCATCTGCAGCCCAGCTTCACATCTTCATCCATCTTCCCAGCCTGCGTCCAGGTGAATGAACACTGCTCACAAACAAACCATCCCCACCCTCCTCCCTCCAGGACAGGTTCAAACAGGGCTGGGACCGCACGGCAGCCAAGCCCTGCGACCAAGTCAACTTTTGGGTTGTACCCATCGCGCAGAGAATGCCATCTGGATCCTCGGGAAGCTTTGGAATTGGAACATCCAGGACAGCTGGCAGACTGGCTATCACTCACAGCTATCGGTGTGCTCACACCAAGGTGTTTACGGGAAGCCTTGCTGCAGAGCTCAAGCTTGTCTGAAACCTCAGCGAGGAGCTTCCCTGAAGGTCAGGCTTAAGCATCCACACAGTCTGGTTTCTCACACAAAAATACACACACACAGCTCTGGAATCAAAACAGGCCTGAGAAGCTTCCCAAGAAGTCCTTAACCTTTCCCAGATAGCAAACCCTCACATTCCCTCCCAGGACTGCTTTCATAATATAGTTTAACGCAGCTGCACAGGTTGCTTGGCAATAGAGGTCAAAAATGATTAGCTGCAGGGAAACTATTGTTCTGAACGACTGCATTATCAAAAGCCAGCCAAATCTATTGCTTCTTCATTATGCCACTCACAGGATAAACAATGTAAGCTGCTTACAGCCAGAGCTCAGCCTCCACAAGTCTGGGAGGAACATATGAAGAGCTTGTTCTGATAAAACAGATCTGGGCATTGCAGAAAGCACCTGGCAGGTGCAAATCAGAATGTTTTTAAATGTGTTCTGAGTCCAGGAACTTCAGCCATGCATTGATCCAGAGACACCACCCCAAACATTGCTCTTGGGAGAGATGATCCTACCTGTGGGCAGCATCAGGATCTGCTTTGCGATGGGACCGCTTTGGTTTCAGGATCTGGTCCCGGTTGCTTCCCGACAGGCGGTCAGAGTTATAACCTGGTGGCAACACAGAGCTACTCAGGGATTTTGTTTCCAATCGAGGTGCATCTAGTCTTGTTCTGCAAATATTTAAAGAGAAGAGAATTTGCAAGGAGTTTCTACAGAAGCACCGGTGCTGCAGCAGAACCCTCCACCCCAACCACGTAGCTCGGGAGGAGGGGCAGGAATACCGCACTCCGCAGCACAACAAGCTGCAGCTTTGTGGTACTAGAAGCTTCACAGAATCACAGAATGGCTTGGGTTGGGAGGGACCTCGAAGGTCCTCTCATTTCAACCCCCTGCCATGAGCAGGAACACCTTCCACTAGACCAGACTGCTCCACGCCCCAACCACCCCGGCCTTGGATGCTTTCAGGGATGGGGCAGCCACAGCTTCTCTGGGCCTCAGCATCCCCACAGGAAAGGATTTTTTCCTTTTATCTCATTTAAACATAATCTCTGTCAGTTTCAAGCCATTCCTCTTTATCCTGCCTTGGCTTAGGGACATACAGTCAAGAGGTGAATGCAAAAGGTGCTGGGCTCGCTGCAATCCCAGCTCTGGGACAAGGAGCAGAGGTGCTGGAGCAGCTGTGAAATCCTATGGAATCACAGCGACATGGCAATAACTCACAGCTCCAGTTAAGCCACCTGGGTGGGAGATGCCCTGCAAAAGCATCATCACCTGCAACAGTAATAACTGCTTCCACCTGGAAACTCCCTCCTGCCCACGGATCTCACGGGGTCAGGTGTTCCTCAGCTTGACAGAGAGGTGCAAAGAGTTGAAGCACAAGTCAGCAGAAGGTGTAGCAAACAGAAGCTGCACCACAACCCTTCCAGCAGCTCTGCACACACCCAAGCACAGCTCATCCCAGAGGAGAACTGTCACAGGACTGTAGCCATGCACAGGTGGAGGAAGCAGCAAAAACTAAGGGGGAGAACCACTACTTGCTCTCCAGTGCTGAGATTTAGCTCCTGAGGGAGGTTTCCACAGGAGAATCCCAATCTAAACTTCCACTAGGAAGCACATCCAGTTGCCAAGCTTCTCTCTGCCATCAGGGAGAGCCTCTTCAGCTAATCAGGGTGATGCCAGACTGGCACAGGCTAAGCTGGGCATGGCAGCCTGAGTTTGCCCAGCATGCCAGAAACAAGGAACGCTTCCGCAGGCAGCTGCCAGGCTGGAGCCTGTGCTAGTCCCCGCTGTCATCCTGAGCTGTTCTCAGCTCCAAGGCTGGACCCAGCCCAGCCTGAACACCAAAAGCATTGCAGATCCTGCCCCTGACAAGTGAGGTGGTTTAAATACCTCTCAAACACAACAGCAACTGCGAGGCTGCAATTCAAACAAACCGACCCCCAATACACTGCAAGGGCAAGGGAACACCAGCCAGGCTCCCTCTGGCCAGGTACAAGGAGAGGTGACACCAAAATGGAGAACAATGTACCTACCCAACTCAAAGAGAGAAACTTCATAAGAGTGAAAGCAGAATGGCAGCAAAAGCCTCTAAAATGGCTTTAAAGACACGGTTCAATAGGTCTCATTCTTATACCCACCTCCCACGTTACCTCTCCCAGCATCTCATAAATGGAGAGCACCGTTCCTCCCCTCCTCTGGCTCAAAGCACTTCCAAACGCCCCTGCCTCCTGGCAGCCCTGTGCTCGGATACACAGGAAACACTGAGCACTGAAGTGTTTATGACCTGCTTGGTAACCACGCTGCTCTGGAGAATCCTGCAAAACCCCACTGCTCCTCCAGCTCCCACAGCTTTGTTCAACTGCTGCTGTCAGCAAAAACATGCTGGGAGCAGAGGCAAGAGCAGAGCCAGACTCAAACGTCTGGACCCAGCGGGCTCTGGCAGAATTCAGAGCCGAATATCCCAGCTCCAACCGGGATGATCCAACTGATCTGATCAGGAAAGCTCAGCGCTGATCCTCACCACGAAAAAGAGGAAGAGGAGTTTTGTGAGGCCGCTGGCTGCTCCCGAGCCTCTCGTGCTCGCAGGCCAGCGGCGGAAGTAGCTGTTTTCCTGGTTGCATAACGCCCTGCTCCAGACAAAGTCGCATGATCCCGGGAATCGGGAATGGCAGCGGGTTTGTGCAGCGACCCACGGCGCGGGGACGCGGCGCAGGCGAAGGGCACGGCGGCCCCGCTGCGCGCGCAGGGACACGCAGGGGACACGGGGAGGTGGCCGCCCTCGCCGGGGATAAGCAGCAATTAATAAGCTCTATTTGGCAGCAATCACAGCGCAGCCTTTGGCAAACATTGCCACGGATTCACCGCGGCTACGCAGGAAGAATTACCAGGGGGGTTATGCTTTGCTTAAGAGGAAAATGCTGGTGTGGTTTCATCTGGCCTGGCTGATGGGCAGAGACACTTCTGCTCTGACACGAAGCAAATCAGGCCCCAAAAATCATGGCGAGGCAGAAGGACACACTGCTGCAGAGGGGTGGCTGAGCAAACAAAGCCAGCAAAGCTACAGACTCTGTCCCTTCAGCAGGAATGCACCAGGTCAGCTGGTACAAGCGGGGAGAACTCACTGCTCCTCCCAGGACTTAAAGAGGGCTTACAAAAAACACAGAGAGCGACTTTTTACGTGGGGAGATGGTCATAGGAAAAGAGGGAACAGTTTTAAACTAAAAGAGGGAGGATTTAGACCAGATATTAGAAAAAAATCCTTTACTCAGAGAGTAGTGAGGCACTGGCACAGGTTGCCCAGAGAAGCCCAGGTTGGATGGGGCTCTGAGCAACCTGGTCTAGTGGAAGGTGTCCTTGCCCATGGCAGGGCTTGGAACGAGGGGAGGTTTAAGGTCCCTTCTTGCCCAGATGCACTTTGAGGGCAGCCAGGCTTGACTGAAACAACCCAACACCCTCAGCTTACCAAGGCTGGAGAAAGCAAGAGGCAGAGCCAGTTTCAACAGGTACATTCGATATCTGCACCAGTTTGGGCAGCTTTAGGTTATTTATCTGAGTCTCTCTTTTCCACAGAACTGCAGGACAACCTAGGACAGGCAGCTTCTCTTTCCCAAAGTCCAACCAAAGCAGCTACAAGACTTGGAGATGCCTCCTTGCCAGCACTTGAGCTGCTTTTCCCTGGCTGCACCAACACCACGAACACAACAGCTCTAAGTTCTTATCACAACCTCTCACCCCAAACCTCACGTGGCCATACCCAGCTGTGGGGTGGCTTGGCTACAGCCTGCCTTTCATCCCACTCTATCTCCTGCCACATCTCATCCTGCCTCCCTGGGTCTGGGCTGATTTTGACTAGCTGATGCCTCAGGGCTGCTGTTTTTCCTGCCTTCATTCCATGGGTTTCTCTAACCAGATGTCCAACTCCACTCCACTGGCTTTGTGCCATATCCTCATAACGTTGCCAGACTTGTTTTGAAACCAACTAAGCCATCCAAAAGCTCATCCAGTCTGGATCCAGACCGCTTGCCTGAGAGCCTTATGCCAGCCTGGGCCACAACCACAGCCCTGCCACCAATGCCCACTTTTTTGGCGGGTTTATAGGACTCAAAGTGTGTATTTTCATTTAAAAAGATGCTTCTTGACAGCAGAATTACTGCTAACACCTTCTCAGGCACAGTCAGCAGAGGTCAACGTGTGGCAGTCACATTTTTCAGTGTCGTAGTAGAAGGAACTGATGAGACAAGACATTTCTAGGCAGAAAAGGTTTTACCCAGGGACTTTGGGGTGGGGTTAGTTTACTTTGTCTCCATTTTCTTAAGAGGTTTAGGAACAAGCACTGACTGATGAAATGCCATCGAGTGTGCTCTTCTAGAACAGGAAGCCTATTTCTAAAACAGCTGATGGAGCCTGGCTTCCCAACACAGACTCCAAGGACAAGCTCTGTAATGAGCATTGAACTCTCTACGTGTTTCCCTCCAAAGCCAGTGTCTTTCTCTCTCACCAGGAAACAAAAGCCATGCTACCAAGAAAACTTTCTCTGCTTCATAGGCCATTCTTCACCATGAGCATCAGCTTCAAAGGACCATCCAGGTAACTCACACATGTGGGTATCACATGACCAGACACCTGAACACACAGCCCAAAACAAGAGAGTTTGATATCGCAGCTGTTTGGAGCTGGACAGCCAAGGAAAGCCCAGCCAAGGTGTTTGGGCACCAGCAGGGCTTGCAGCCCCAGACATTATGATGAAGTCCTGCCAAGAAGTGATTAACCCTGCAGGAACAGGCTCCAGCCACTTCCACTGCTGGGTACAGCAAGACACGAGTGAGCATCAGCATCTTACACCTAATCAAGGTGTAAGATCGAGCCAGCAAATTAACAAGCAAGGCAGTTTTCAAGTGTTTAAGCATCACGACACCACATCCACGTTTATCCTGCTGTCTGGAGGGCTTCAACACTTACTTTCGGAGGATGATGACAGCTCTCCTCTCCTTGATGTCCTGTGGTCGAATGCAGTGTGTGATTTCGTCGGCCGCATACCCACTGACAACAGAAACAAAAAGCCACCGTCAGGGAGATGCCAGGCAGAAGCAGAAAGTGGTTTCCAGCCTCAACAACTCAGTTTGGCCCGTACTTCCTAACTTCCACCAGGAATTCCTCCTCCAAACACCACCCCCCAGGCACATAGGAGCTAGACTTACAGGAAAGAACAAACATCGGGAAAGAATGAGGGCAGGCAGGGGGTTTTGGGGGGTTTCATGACTCAATTTTTTAGCATACCCCAGAGGAAACTGCCACCTGCTTCAGCACTGTGAAATAAAGCATGTGGAAATGTAGAACTGTAGATTCAGACGATTAACTTATGAAGAAATTAGAAAGCAACAGGGGAAAAAATGAGCACATTCCTCCGAAGCATCATCTCAAGCACGCCTCTGAGAAAAGCCACCTCTCACGGCTCAGATGTGCAGCACACCCAGACCCAAACATGTAACAGATCAAGGAGGTTTTTCAGTCACAGAGGGGTGCAGTGGTGGGAAGAGCTGAGCCTCTCACCCCCTTCCCCTGGGCACAGACACCTCAGCACCCTCCCCACCACATGGCACATCCTCAGCCACCAAACACCACCAACCCTAACCCAGCACACATAGGGTAACCTTCAAATTCAGACCTGCAAACCAAGCTGCACTCCTCTAAAACCTCCCTGTTACAGGGTGAAACAGCTCCCTGGGCTGAGGAAAAGCCCAGGCTCAAGCAGTAGCTGTTGTCAGCAGGAATGTTTCACCGTGTGAGATGACTCCAGATACTCCACATCTTCAGCAGGCTGGAGAAAAGCCATGGCCAAGCACTACCCCAGCTTCCCACAACACACTGGAGCATTTCCTCGTGGCTGCTTCTGTTTTCAGCTGAACTCCTGGGCCCAGCACAGCAGGTGGAATCACGGTGGGTCCCTGGAGAGCGGCCACCACTCCTGCCACAACTCACAAACCCAGCTGGGAGCACATCCCATCACTGCAAGGGTGCCAGCCAGCAGATCCCAGCGGTGGGGCCTGCCCTCTACCTGCCGTTTGGAGAGTGTCAGCTCACACAGAGCCTTCTGCAGTCCAGTGTGGGGAAAAGAGTAGCTAAACACCTTCAGAGTGCAGGAACAAGGCAGGAACACCTTGGAAGGCACTTGGGCAAACGCTGCTCAAGCCTGTACACCCAGCAGCCTGAAGCAGAAATCACCAGGCCCAGTGTCCCCAGGAGGTTTTTCCATGCACACCGGGGTCAGGGGCTGGCAGGTTATCCAGGACACTCCGAGCAGAGAACAGAGCTCACACACGCAAGTCTTCTCCGGGGACAGGACCGGGTTTCCTTGATCTGGTTAGATAACCCACCCACTCACCCAGAAACACCTCCTCACACACAGATTTGCTGCTCTGCGAGGAGAGCTGAAAGTCTGAGACCTGACCAGCCAAAGCAGGGGTGATGGCCATCCCCACCGTGCTCCAGGCACTGCAGAACACGACAGCGTTATGCCAAGGGGCTTATGATGATGCTCTATTGTGTTCCAGGAATCTCTGCGTCAAGCTCCAGTGAATTCATGAATATCACCCACGTTAACATTCAACTCAGCATCCTCAGCAGCACCCTGAACACCAGGGAAAGGTCTGCTTCCAGACCTGCTTCCAGACCTGCACTCTCCATCACGAGGTAGCAGCCTGGACACTCCTTTCCACTCCTTCCCCAGGCAGGAACCCCCTTTCCAGACCACTATCGGAGTGGAACCAGGATGTTTGTGGTCCCAGATGCACATGGGCAGCATCAAACAACAGCCTGACCACTCCAGTCTGAGGCACTAAGGGGGACACACCAGTCTGCCCCAGTGCCAAACTGGTGTGGGAAAACTCTGCTTGCACTATATCATATACAGTGACGGTGTGCCTCTGCACAGGCAGAGAAATGGAAGAAAAGGATTATTTGGTTGTGTCATATTTGTGCTGCCTCATGCCAACATGAACTTCTCACCCACTGCCCAGCCTTGCACACCCTGAGGATGGGTGAAGGGGCAGACCCTGAAGAAAAACACCCACGATGATATCAAGGGTCTACCCCCAGATTTCTTGCCCAGAGAACAAACCCAAAGCAACTTGGAAGGGAAAATCATAAATTCCTGCCCACAAGAACACTCAAGTGTGACATCTCCACCCCAGAGCATTTTCCAGAAAAACATGGGGAAGTGCTGATGTTTTCCACACACTACCCCAAAACCAAACCCCAACTCCAACCTAACCTGTCAAACCTTACACCCCCAACTCTTCCCTGAGTCTCTTTTCCCATCCGGAAGAGCCGCTGCCGAGCCAGAATTGATTCACACAGAGATAAAAGTGGATATTTTTGTGCAAACATCACCAGAAAGGAAGCCTTGAAGTTCTACAGACTCTAACAAGGGAAGCTTGAACAAATCTCTGCCTCATCACCACTGGCACACGTGGAACTTCCTCTGCACCAACAGCCTGTTCTGAGGGATCAGGCTATTTTGGAGCAGACAGCTGCAGAGAGATTCCTCCAGCTGGGAAGGAAGGAGGTTCATCCTCCAGTGACTCCAACCTGCTCTGATTATGCTTCCATCAGGCACGCCTGGAGACAACAGGAGGGACACACATCACAGTGTTCCCCTGCCATTACAAACAGCCAGGAGACGACCTGGAGCACTCTCCAGCTGCGGGAGGGAAGCCCGTATGGCACAAGCTCCCGGAATTTGGGAAATGTTACCCGTGCCTTTCGTTCCTCCAACTGCAGCTGCGCTATTTCCAACGCTGAGACAACGTACCTGGCAGTTTCAGTGCTGAGATTTGCTTCCTATGGCAGCAGCTGCAGGGCAGGGATCTGGCTGGAACCCCCCATCCCAGCTGGCTCCACACACCCCCTGCTCCCTCCCTTTTTTCCAGCCCAAGCATTTCCAAAGCTTCCCCACGTTCCCCAGATGAAAAGGCAGACTCCTCCCTCTCCTCCCCACTGCTTCTATTGATTGATACTCATCAAATTATTGTTAAAGTAAGAAAAACCCACAAACGTGGGGAGGTCAGCAGCCTCTTCCTGGGGAGCTGATGGGCCACAGGACTGGGATCCAGCAGCACACACTGAGGTGATGCTTCCTCCTGGCCTGGCTGCCACTGGGACAAACCTGCAGGAGCAGCTGAAAGAGGGGGCTGCAGGAAAAGAGGGGACTGCAGGACGTCATCTTCTAGATCTCAAAACCTACAAGAGCAAATCTCCCCTGCAGATGTGAAAGGAGAGGAAAAAAGGGCTTTGCTGGAAAAGGGAAGGGCTCGTTAGCAGGTCATGGGGTGGCCCAGCCTTTGGCTTCTGGCAGAGGGGCACAGCCCAGCCACGTGAATCTTGTTCCACCTCACCTGTCCTTTGAGGTCTGAACACTTTCCAAGGAGTCTGAGGCAGGTTCAGTGTTGGCAAACACCACATCCTGCTTCAGGGCAGGCAAACAAAGTCAAGGGAGGGAAACGGGGAAAGCCCCTCTGCAAAATCCCTACTGGGTCGGCAGCTATGGAATCAGGAGCAGGAACGGAACAGGGGCAATCTGGGGACAGCCTGAGAGTGCTGTAGGGTCAACGAGAGGGATCCAATAACTTCCTTTAGATCCTCATGACTTCCACACAGCCCCTGAATGCACATGGCTACCCCGGCTTCCCCGGAAAGGCTGCACGCCAGGAGCAGCCACTGACCCAGCAGGATTTGAATCCCAGACATTACAGGCATGCCACCTCTATCTGTGCCCGTTCCCCATCTCCAGGGCAACTGCCTGCAGCAACTGTTTACCCCGAGGAGAAAACGCCAAGTTTGGGGAGTTGACTTCATCATGACCAAGGGCTGGATTTGGTGACACATCCCTGAGCACGGTCTGCACCTCTCCTGCTCCTCCTGACTGCTGGGGTTGGATGGGAGACCAGGAGATCTGCACTGAGGCAAGGAACCGATTCCAGCCAGGATCCTATCAACACAGAACAGTCACTTTGGCAGAATCTCTCCTAAGTGAGTGCAAAGCACCTGCTAACTGCTGTACCAAATTTGAAATAATCCCTGTTTTAAAGGCTATTATTTGCTGGAAGGCAGAACATCTGACCGTGATCAGGCTGCAGTGGGTGGGTCAGAAAGCAGCCCTTGGATTTGGAGGGAAAAGATACGTAAGATATCTTCATTTGGTTTGTAGGATTGCTTCAGCCACATTGATAAACTGATTACAGCACCTGGGTGACACTGGCCAAGAACCCAAACACCCCTGGGAAACACTCCACTCCAATTCCACGAGCCCTGAGCCAGCAGCCTCTTCCCAGCAGTTTTGAAGGGAGAGGAAGGGTCTGGAATAAGAAAACATCATTCTCTGGTCCTAGAGCAGAGAAAGCATCTCTCCTTCCTCCCATCATCCTCCATGGCAGATCCTCCTCCAGACTTTTTCAAGAGGCTTTGACTGCAAGACTTGAGGCTGACCCTGCATTAGCAGCACTCCCAGAATGCTTCCAAGCAGGATAAAACTCTCGCTGTCCTTAAAAAAAAAAAGGTCTCTGGCTGTAAAAGGAAGGACACCTATTTATCCAGGCCTGACAGGGAAAGACAGCAGAGGGGTTCACATCACCAGCAGGAAGATTAGGGTAGAAAGCTTCCCTCCTGGTATCTCAGAGAGAGAAGTCAGGGAAAGCTGCCTCACACCCGGCATTCTCCATCCCTGAGGATAAAGCTTGCTCTGCAGCAAAAAGATACAGGACAGGATGGGTCCCCTTGGGTCCCATTTCACAAAATCACCCTGACCTCTGCCCCTCAAGCCCTGTCAAACCACCAGAGAACAAGAAAATGTCCTCAGCGTTCCTGATTCCCTCTGCAGCCTCCCTCATCCCTGGCTAATCCACACAAGTTACCTAACGCCGGGGCACGGCGAGGATTAGTTAATGTTTGTGCAGCTTTTCTGAGATAAAAGCTACGCGAGATCTCAGCATTTATTATTGATGCCACCAGCCAAGGAGGCCGTGTGTTTGTGGGGGGAAAAATTCCTTCCCGAACCCTGCGGCGATCAATTTACAAGCCAAAGCAAGGGATTGCATTACGGCCTGGGAGCCCGGAAAACCGGCCTGGACCTTCACCAGTCCATAAAAAACCACCCCCCCCAAACGAGGATACAGCTGGTAGCACTGCTGGCAGCACTGCTGGCAGAGTCCCGGTGATCCCTGCTCCTGGCAGGGAGCACTTTGACCTTCAGGGACACAAGGCACTGGCAGCCCCAGTGCCAGGCTTCGAGCTGCCCTCCCCAGGAGCTGGACACCAGCAGGATCCCTATGCTGCAGCCCTTCCTGTCCCCTTACCTGCCTGTCCCCTCACCTGTCTGCTCCCCCTCCCAGCCCGTACCGGGAGGCAGTGGGATTAGGAAGCAGGCGTTTGCCAGTGCCAATCCCAGCTTTACTGCTGGCCAACTGCGTGACCTTGGGCAGGTCATTCCACCTCCACGGCCCTTCCTCAACACACATGAAGTCCTTTCCCGTGCCTGCGACCCGCTGCGCTTCCAAGTGACAATCACACGGGGCTCTGCACGCTGGTCTCCCTCTCCTCACTGGGCAGGGGAAGGTTCAGCATTCCCAGTTTACAGACTGGGAAGACGAGGCCACTCACACCTCCTCTCCACGATTAAGGTCAGGTCAGGGAGGCACCGGCCGAGCTAAGAATAGACCCAGGAGCCCCGTCCCTACCAGCTGCTCCGCTCTGACCACTCTTGGGCAAAGGATCCATTTTGTGTCTCAACGTGTTATTTTAACCATTTACGGGAACTCAACGGCTAGCTCAGCCCCGCGAGCGGCCACGCTCCCACCAGCGCTCACCTCGAGCCCCGTGGAGAGGGCACCCACCCAAACCCTCACCCACCACCACGACAGGGCCCCCCCAAATCCCTGCTTCACCCCTTCCACCGCAGCGAACCCCTGAGCGCCTACAGGCGAGGGAGATGGAGCCCGAGGCGCCGTCGGGGCGCGCATCCGTGTGCCTCGTGATCCGCGTTACACAACCGGGCCCCGGCTCGTCAGCGGAGCCGCGGCAACGCGGGCGAGTTACCTGAGCACCGTGACGCTCCCCCTCTTCACGGGCAGGAAGAGAACGGGCTCCGAGACCCTGATGGGTTTGAACTGGAATTTACACCCGAAGCAGAGCGCCGAGTCGCTGAAGAAGGAGACGGAGACGATGGGCCTCTCAAAGATATGGATGGGGTCCACGTGGGAGACAATGCAGCCCCCCGGCTGGTAGTCGTTGATGACGGCACTGTTCACAAAGCCCTCGGGGATCACCCGGTGCTCCACCAGCTTCCTGATCACCAGGTCGTGCACCCACTCGGGGATGGCGTCCACCTCCCCCCGCGGGTACAGGCGCTCCTGGCCGGGGCCTCTCCGCTGCAGCTGAGACCCGTAGGTGTAGCCTTCCCCGAAAAAATACTTGTTCCGCAGCGGCGCCCGATCCACCGTGTGCTCCTTGTAGAGCCCCTTCTCCGCCCGGGACACCACGTCCTCGATGCGCGCCTCGATCTTGGCGCACTCCTCGGCGCTGAAGAGGCGAAGCTGGCGGATGCCGCTCTTGACTTTCCGAGCTTCCTCCTCCTCCTTCTGCTCCTCGTAGTCGCTGGGCTCGGAGCCGGAGTCCTCCTGGTGCCGCCGCTTGCGGTCGTACGGAGGTTCGGGGGGCTCCCGCGGGAGGCCGCCGCCGCCGCCGCCTTTGTGGCCGTCCCGGTAGGGCATCATGGACTTGAGCTTCTCCCGCAGGTCCGTGTAGCCGCTGCCGGCCATGGCGCGTCCGCAGCCCCCGCCTCTATCGATCCCGGCGCTGCAGGCGGCGGCGGGCGGCGGCGGGGGACGCGCAGCTGCTGCTCATGGCACCCGCCGCCCTGCCGGGAGAGAGAGCCCCGCAGGACGGGGAGGTGAGGACGGGATCCCGGTACCGCGCCACAGCCTCTCCCGCCCCCCCCTCCACGGGAGATGGGACCCCCCTCCCGGCGGGCAGAGCCCCCGCCCTC
>VZTG01007077.1:164545-184843 GCA_013397845.1 Melanocharis versteri
TGAGGCACCGGAATGGGGAAAGAGGCGCTGGGATGGATGGGGAAACTGAGGCACCCGAATAGGAAACGCGTGTGAATGGACGGGCAAACAGACACGCGGGGCACCATCCCCCCCGCAGCAGCGAGCGCAACACAAAACCACGGACACCGAGTCATGCCGGGCTGCCGGGCGTGTATAAAACCCCAGAACAACAGCGGGTTGGTGACAAGGGGACAGCGGCCACTGGCCAGGCCGGGGACACCCCAGGGTCGCCGCACCCTCTGTCCCCCGTGCCGGGGGTCCGGGGTGCCGGGGGTCCGAGGCCGTGGCGGGCTCAGAGCAGGGTGATCTCGCTGGGCGGCAGCGTCAGCCTCTTCTCCCGGGCGCCCAGCAGTCTCTCCATGTGCGCGGCCACCACGCGGCACAGCTCCAGGCCCTGCACGGGGACACGCCGGCGGTCAGTGGCTGTGACACCACCGCGGGAGCCCCAGCAGGGTCCCCCCGACGTCCCCAAGTGTCCCCAACCTGCTCCAGCTGCAGCTGGGTGATGCCCTGGGCCAGGAGGTCTCCCAGCGTGATCTCCACGTAGGGATAGCTGGATCCGGCCGTCGGCCGCTGTGTCCGCGTGGACTGGATCTCACTCAGCGAGAACTTGGCGATGGGTTCCTGGCAGGGGGACAGGGTGGTGGCCACTGGGCCCTGGGAACCCCTCCAAGGGGACCGGGAACCCCAGGTTGGATGGGGCTTGGAGCAAACTGCTCTAGCGGAAGGTGTCCCTGCCCGTGGCAAGGGGGTGGAACTGGGTGAGCTTTAAGGTTTGTTCCAGCCCAAGCCATTCCATGGTTCCACGTGTCCCACACGGCCCCACACCTACGTGGGTCTCCTTGCTGAGGAAGTTGAGGCCGTTCTGGTTGACGGCCAGGATACAGGGCGAAACGATGGCGTTGTTGCTGCAGCTCTGGATGTAGAAGAAGGACGAGCCGAACATGGGGTAGGCACTCAGCAGCCCTGCAGGGCAGAGGTCGGGGGCTCAGTGCCCACTGCCACCCCCACCTGCCCGGTCCCCAGGGTGGCCAAGAGCAGCCAAGGGAAATGGGTGACCGAGCAGGGGGCCTGGAAGCAGCCTGTCCTGTCCTGTTCTGTCCTGTCCTGCAAAAGCATCCTGCCCTCCATGTGCAGCACCCCAAGCTCCACGCAGGGACAGGGGCTGCCTGTCCCAGCAGCATCCCCTCCCCATCATCATCACCCTCCAGGCAGCATCCCATCCCCAGCAGCATTACATACTCATTAGCACTGTATCCTCATTAGCATTGCATCCTCTCCCTGTGAGTGTCACCTCCCCGTCCCCATCGCTGTCCCCTCACCCAGGAACTGTGCCCTGGCCTGGTGGGCGCTGAGTGCCTGGGCTTGCTGCACGTGCTGGGTCACCATCTGCAGCCAGGACTGTGGCTTCAGCAGGCGGAAGAGCTGCGGGGGGACGTAGTCCTGCATCTCCCGCCTGTGGGGAGCCCGAGGTCAGGGCCAGCACTGGCCAGTGGGTCCCAAATCCCATGGGACATGTGTTTCCCCCCTTCCAGGTGTGCCCCGTGCCCTGCCGTACGCGGTGGGGAGGTGGTGGCGGTCCTTGGCTCGGTGCTGGAGGGCGGCCAGCTTGGCCACCTGCGGGAAGTGCTGCTCTCCCGGCCTCGCCGGCGGCAGGACAGTGAACAGCCCCTTGAGGTAGTCAGGGAGCACCTGGGAGGCGACAGAGCACAGGGACACGGCTTGGGGACAGAGCACGCTCTGAGGGAGACAGGGAGGGGGCCCCGGGGGAGGCTGATGGGGTGGCCCGACCTGGTTGTAGTGGACGGTGACGTAGAGCTCGTTGTCGAACTTGAGGGGCTGGCTCCAGACCACGCGGCGGCACCAGAAGGTGTAGCTGATGTCCCGGAGCTCCGTCTCAGCAGCCACGTCCAGGATGTATTCCCGGCGGGTCAGTGGCCGCACGCTCTGCCCTGTGCCACCCAGGAGTCTGACCGTGGCCACCACACCACCTGTGTGGCTGTCCCATCCCATCTTGTGTCCCATCTGTCCCATCCCTGCCAGCCCCTCACCTCTGTCGGTCACCACGAAGAGGATGTATTCCTCCAGAGCCTCTGGGTTCTGCAGCCCCATCTCGCAGCACAGCTCCTCGATCACATCCAGAGCCACCTGGGCACAGGGACAGGTGGCTCAGACACTGCCACGTCCCCCTGTTGTGCTCCGGGCCATCAACTTGTCCTGCACTGAAGCTCATCCCAGTGATGATCTGCTTTTCCCAGAGGATGAAGTCCCACAGCAGGGAGAGCCGAAGGGTGCAGCTCCCCCACATCCTCACCCTCTGGGTGCCCACCATTGAGGTGTCACCGTAATCTTGGGGTGCTCTGAGCCTCCTGTCCCCTCTGGCTCACCGAGCACGTCTTGATCTTGAGGTGCCTCTCGATGCCGCCGGGCAGGAGGAAGAGCTGGCGCTTGGCGCTGCGTCCGGCCTGCACAGGAGGACACGGTGGGGTGTAGGGGAGCCCTTCATACAGCATAGGACACCCCAAAGCCCGCAGCTATCCCTAAGGGACCATCCCATTGGGATCATCCTGTCTTTTGCCCATCCTGCCCAGCTGAACCATCATGCCCCCACTCCATTTCCACAGAGCTCCACCCCCACTGGGGACTCCTGAAAGCTCAGGGCACACCCAAAGCGGTGAAGAGCAGACCCTAAGAAGGACTGTGCTCTCTTGGGAAGATCCCCAGAAAGGATCAGCACAATTCCAGGGAGTCTGAGGGAGATCCCAAGCCCACAGGGGGAACCTGAGCCCATGGGGGTACACAGAACTTCTGGGGGAGGGATCTCAAGCTGACACCAGCCCTGCCCCACCCCATGGGTGGTGAGCCCCAGGCCTTACCACCATGGCCTTGAGCTCCATGCTGCTGGGGAAGAGGCTGCGGCCACCAAACTGTAGGGTTTTCTTCAGGTTCTGCTCGCAGGCTTTGGCGATGCCTGGCAGGAACAGGGAGTGGGATGAAGGATGGGGCTGAGCTGCCATGCTGGCTCTGTCAGAGCCCTTCCTGAGCTCTGTGACACCCGGGGTGTCCTTTCCCACCGCACACCCAGATCCCTGGGGTGTGCACGGACTCTACCCTGGAAAGGCAGCTCCGGGTGCCTGCTGGCGTCCTGCAGGAAGGCCAGGAGGAAGGGCCGGAGCACCTCGGAGCACTTGTAGTAGGCAGCGAGGATGTAGAGCAGCCTCCAGCCCCTCTGGCAGCTGTCCCTGTGGGAAGGGCCATGGCTGAACCCCCAGGGAGGGCGAGGGTGCCCATGGTGGCACCCATCACCCTGGGGAGCAGCGCAGCCCTCTGCAAGGATGGGGTCCCCGGGTCTCCCCCCAGGCTGGGGCAGCTCAGCCCAGCCAGGGACACAAGTGTCCCCAGTGCCAGCCTCTGCTCTCCCAGATGGGTGTAGGGACTCACGGCTTGGAGCTGGTGTTGTTGGTGATCTGCTTGATGATCTGGCAGTACACCTCGTCCCGCAGGACCTCGTGCTCCGCACACAGCTGGGGGACAGGCACAGCTGCCACCCCTCTGCCACCCCCTGCCCAGGCCACCGCCAGGACTCACCGCCCCAGTGGTGGATTTACCTTGAGGATGGTGCAGACGGCGTCCAGCTCCGTCTGCCCCCGCAGAGGGTGGTCACCCATGAACTTCATCACAGCTGGGGACAACAAAGCCACACGGTGACACAGCTCGCACGTCCCTTTCCCAGGGACATGCTCTCCTGGGTGGGCACATCCTGGGCACATGGAGCAGCAGGACCAGAAGAACTAAACTCCCTTAGGACACCCCATCTGCCCATCCCAGTCCAGCCCCATCCTCCTCCATGGGTGGGGCTAGGGATGGCTGAGGGACAGGGGGACAGGACATTTGTGCCCCTGCCTACCTTGGAAAGCCTCAGCCGCCAGTTTGTTGAGGCCACCATCCACAAATTCGATGAGCGACTCCTGAATGGGAATCTGGAGCAGGGGGAGAGGGTCAGCTCTGGGATCCTGCTGGGACCTTAAGGGGACCTGCAGGTGACAGCAGGACACGGGCACCCCAGGACTCCACTTCCCCATACCTTGGTGAACGTCAGCATCTCCAGCACACTTGGCGCCTTCATCCCACGGGAGTCCCTGGCAGGGGGACAAGGGAGCAGGTGGGCACAGGTGTCCCCACCATCATGGCATGTCCCTGTCCCACTGCTGGACACTCACGTGGTCCCACGTCGTGCTGCACGGAAATGCCGCTGGGCGAAGGCCAGCATGGGACAGGCCCCTGTGACATCCCTGAGCTGCTCGATGCCGTCTCCCTCCGGACCCTCCGCAAAGGTGGCACTGGCTGGGGACACCTGCGGGGCGGGGCAGTGGGCACCGGGCACAGCCAGCACCGGGGGACAGCCCCGGGCCAGGACCCACCTCGGTTTTCCGGTCCAGCTCCTGGGCAGCAGCGGTGGAGGCCACGGCCACGGCCACGGCCGCCGAAGCTGCCACCTTGCCCTGCTTGTCCCTGGGCTCCTCTTTCCTCTCCGCAGGCAAATGGACAAAGTCGGGCACCGCCACGGGCTGGACGTACTCGGCAGGGAAGAGCCCTGACCTGCCATGGATGGCCCCAAACTTCCACCCTGTGCCAGACAGATGGTGGGGATGGCCCCAGGCTGGCAGCCGTGGGGTCGCCCCCAAAATTCTCTGCCTGCTCCCTCCTTCCTCTGCACCCCCAGCCCTTTTCAGGAATCTGGCCACGGGTTTCGGCTGGATGCTGCTGCAGTTTGGCATCACTCAAGGGAAAGGCACAAACCAGGGGACACAAAGCCTGTCACCTGAGGGACATGGGCGGCAGCGGGTGCCACCCAGGGTGGAACCTGAAGGGGAGCATCTCCCTGCATCAGGTCAGTGCCAAAAAGACCCCAAACTGTCCTGCTGAGAGGGGACAGAGGCAGGACCCTGCCCCGTGCCCCAGACCCAGGAGGGGACACTGCTCAGGGCACACCAGGGGCACACACAGGGACAGTGTGGCACCCACCAAAATCCGCGGTGCCCGTCTTCAGCTCCTCCAGGTACATCACCTTCTTGCGGACCACGCAGCCATAGTACTGGTCTGCAGGGACACCATGGGGACATGGGGTGTCACAGGGTGCAAGGCAAGTGCACAGCCACCTCCAGGGCAGGGCAAGCCATCAGTCTGCTGCCCCTGTGTCCCCCATCAAAGGCATTTTGGTATGGGGGGGCTTTGGGGGTCCCTCACCTCTCTCGGGGTGCTCCAGCGACTGCAGGTGGATGATGTCCCCTTTGTGGAAGCTGAGCTGGCCCCCATCCTCCGGGCTGTAGCTCCTCACAGCCACCACGTACTGGGAGTCCTGGGCACAGGGGGACTGGCACAGCCCATGCACATGGGGACAACCCACATCCCACCCAGCATGGGGACTTCAAGCACCCACAGCCTCAGGACCAACCCCCAAATCCAACCACAGTCCCATTTGCAGGGTGCCCTCCTCTGCCCACCCCAGCCCCCCAAACGCAGGCACACGGGCAGGGTCTGACCCCCCGGACAAACCCACCCTGGCCCCAGGGCACCCCCCACCTTCCTGAGCTCTGTGATGAAGTGGTCGACCATGACCTTGACCTGGGGGGCTTTGGGGGAGAAGAGGATGAGCTTCTCGCTGCGCAGGTTGAACTCCAGCATGTTCCTGGATGGGGTGGTCACGAAGAGCACGTCGGGGTAGCTGGGGCAGGGCGAGGGGAGGCTGAAACACCCGGCATCTGTGGCACCCACAGCACCCACCCCACCCTGGCCACCCCTACCTGTAGGTCCGCAGCACCCGCAGCTGCTCCCCGGGGACATTGGTGCCCTTCACCACCCGCAGCAGCTTGATGCCAGTGTGGGACACGGCCAGGATCTGCACACCCGTCCCCACGCTGCCCTGCAGGCCAGGACAGCACCTCAGCCAGGGGCACGGGGACACAGTGCCCGCCGTGCTGAGCTGCCCCACAGCCGGACCCTCACCGTGGCAGGGAAGAGGCGGGAGAAATACACCTCGCAGCCATCCCGGGCTGCGGCGACGATCTCCCTCTTGACACTCTCAGTGGCCACGGGGCTGAAGGAGTCCAGCTTGTTTTCCGCTGTGGGGAGGGGGAAATACCTCCTGTGAGCACCCCCTCCCTGGGGAGGATGCAGACAGAGTTCCCAGCAAAATCAGGGATGCTCATGCCCTTCCCGTGCCTGGCAGGACTGTGTTGCAGAGACAGATGTGTCCCCCAAGGAGCTGGCTGAGACCTGACACAACTTGTGATGTTGTGGGGCACTAAATTACAGGGGGTCGTTGCTTTTGGAGGCAAAACTACCCAGGGTTAAGCAGAGCCAGTCGTGGCTTGGAGATACCCAGGAGATGAGGATGGGCACAAGAGTGGCTGGGTGTGAGCCCCAGGCTGGGGCCCCCCAGAGTGAGCCCCTCAGGCAGGGAGCAGCAGGACACAACGTTACCAAAGAGGGATTTCAGGCGGAGCCGCTCCTCCTGGCTGATCCGGATGCAGGTGTCGGACAGCACGTCGTTGAAGATCTGGGAAAGGGGGTCAGGAGCAGCGGGGTTGTGTGGGAGGAACAAAAAGCCCCCCAGCCCCAGCTTGCAACAGCCCCAGCTCCTCCATGGCAGCTCAGCAGGGGAAGGCAGGATGGCCACAGTGGGATGAGTAAACCATCACCCCACTGGGGAATACCCCATCTCCCTGAGGACCCTGGGGGGCTGCGGGGCCAGCTCGGTGCCTCACCTGCCGGAAGATGAGATCGAGCAACAGTGGGTTGTTGATGCTGTCCTTGGGGTAGAAAACCTGCCAGGAGAGAGACCAGGGCTTGGTGTAAACCCCGTTATCCCTCTAGGACCTTGGCACCAGCCTGTCCCCAAGTGTCCCCATAATCTGTACCTCCTTCCGGATGAATATTTTCCAGGGCACGTTGTGGTAGGCGTAGAAGTCGTCGCTGCAGCTCCGGTGCAGCTGGGTCTGGACCTGCTGCGCCTCAGATGGGAGCTCCCGTGAGACAAAGACTGCAAAGGGACAGAAAGCCTCGCAATCCCTGGGGGGAACCCCCAACAGCTGCCTCCCCCTGGGGAAACTGAGGCACACGGAGCAGCTCTCTGGCTGAGCGGACACAGCAGTTATCCCCCCAGGCATCACCCCGTGTCACTGGGAGGATGAGGTGCCCCACTTTGCCCTGGCCTCCCCAGTGCCACAGCTCTGCCCAGCAATACCTGGGGGCCGTGTGGCTGCAGGACGTCCTGGGGGTGCTCGCGGCTGGTACCTGGCACTTGGCACCGGCTTCACCGCAGCCACCACCTCCTTGGGCCCCTGCGAGGCACAGAGGGGCTGTGGTCAGTGACAGTGACACCTCCAGCCTGGTGTCCCGGGGGGACACAGGGGCGGCCACATCCCTACCGCAGCTGATGGCACCCGGGCTGCTGAGAGCTGCTCCTTCAGGATCTGCATGGCTTCCTCATGGGGGTCCAGCTTCTTCCCGAAGAGCTTGCTGCCGAGACAGCATCCCACATCACCTGAACCCCAGCATCACCTGCACCCCAGCATTCCCTGTACCTGACACCACCTGCACCCCAGCATTCCCTGCACCCCAGCATTCCCTGCACCCCGGCAGCAGGACCAGCACATGCACCCCCAGGCAGGAGAAGCACGTGGCTTGCCTGGGGACCCAGGTGCGTACCTGTGGGGCTGGGAGCTGCGCGGGGCTGGCTGGCACTGCCGGATGATGTTGCGGATGTCGTGCGTGGGCCGCGGGAAGTGCTCCGAGTTGAGCCGGGAATGCCGCACCGGCTCTCCCGGCCACCGCCGGCCCACGGCTGCTGCGGGGCCAAACACGTGGCTCAGGGGCCCTGCCTGAGTGCCACGAGCCCCTGTGGCCACCTCATTGCACCGGGACTCCTTACCAGGTTTCTGTGAGTAGGGCCGGGGCTGGGGGACATGGGCTGGCATCCCCTCTGCCGCTCTGCCCTGCAAGGGACACGATGCCATCAACACCTGGCACCCCCAGCTGCTCCCATCCCCACGGGCTGCCCCAGAGAGGTGCCCTGAAGCAGAGAAGGGGCTCAACCCCTCCCAGCCCCACGGCACTGACCGAGGGTCCAGGTGGCTGGTTGACATCTGCCTGGCGCTGTGGGGACGGGTCTGGCTCTGTGCCTGTGACAGCAAAGAGGAGAGCTCAGTCAGGGCTGTGGGGCTCTGGGTGCAGGGATGTTCCCCACACCAGGGATCAGGCAGGGAAACTGAGGCAGGGAGCTGGGTGGGGATGTGGGAGTGCTCGGGGTGCTCACGCCTGGGCTGACGCGTCTCCGCAGCCACTGGGGGTTCGCTCCGATTGGCGTCAGTGCCACTGTCCCCCCCTCCCACGCCACCTCCTCCCTTCAGCCTCTGCGAGAGGATGGACGGCTTCTCCAGCTCCTGGGGGACACGTGTCAGGGCACAGTGGCCAAGCCACCTGCGCCCCAAAATGCCTCAGGCAGGGGGATACCCCCCTCACCCCATTGCCGTAGGAGAGCACGGGGTCAAAGAGGCTGTCCAGGTACCGGTCCAGACCCTTCTGGCTGCGCGGCTCCCCAAATTCCCCATCTGTGAGGGGACAAGGGATGAACCGCTGGCATGGCAGGGCTTTGTCACAACGCTGGGGGACAGGAGTTGGGGGGAATGATGCCCTACCATGGGAGTGATACGCCTCTATGGAGGGCAGTGTGGGGGCTTTCACAGCTGGGGGAGGAGGCACTTCATCCAAATCCAATCCGNGTGCCTGGGTGGGGGGGTGTGTGGGGGCTTCCACAGCTGGGGAAGGAGGCACTTCATCCAAATCCAATCCATGTCCCAGCACCCTGCAGAGAGGCAGGATGCGCTCATCGAGCACCCATTGGGTGCCAGGTTTCCCCCTCAGGAGCACACCCACCCCCACCCAGCACCCATCCAGGTCGGTGCCAGGGTTGCCCCCACCAGCCCTGCAGCGGGGCACCCATCCCTGCCCGGGTACCTACGGCCAGCTGTCCCTGCTGTGGCTCTCGGTCCCATCCCATGCGATGAGGAAGCAGGATTTCTGTCTGGGGAAGCCCCGCAGCAGCTCGAGGTCGGAGACAAGGTCCAGGACATAGTCGTGTCCAGCCAGCTCAGCCCACTGGGCACCCGCCTTCATGGCCACGGACCAGCCACGCCAGCCCTCCGACAGCCCTCTGCCAACAGCCGGATGCTGGGGATGGGCACAGGCTCCACAGGGACACCCTGCCCATGAGCTGGGCATCCGGGCTCCCAGATCCCGGGGACACCCAAGACAGCCCCAGGTGACACTGTGACCCGCCAGGCGGGTGGGTGCCAAGCCAGCACGTACCTGTGCTTCAGGACATCCCCTGCCAGGTCCTCGCCTGTGCTCCAGGAGTGGATGGGGCAGGAGAACTGGTCACCTGGGGAGGGACGGGCGGTGAGCGGGTGCCACCAGTCCCCCCTGCCCATGAGGGTGGCCACCCTGGGACCGACCCTCGCCAGCGCCGCGCTGCCCGCACCGTTGAAGCAGTGCAGGTCGATGGCCATGCTGGCCTGCTGCCGGTTCGCCGTCCACTCCAGCAGCGAGGGCGGGAAGGTGCGGGCGGCCGCGGCGCCCAGCTGGGAGCGGGCCATGGCGTGCATCAGCTTGCGCTGGCACACGGGCTTGTAGCCAGCGAAGGCGTAGTCGGACACAAACCTGTGGGCAAGGGAGGATGCTGCAGGAGGACCACAGGCAGGATCATGTGGGCCAGGTTGGGACAGGGGACCACAGAGGGATTGAGAGCATCCCCAGAGGGATCGTGGCAACATCCTGTGCACGTGTGCCAGGCTGGCCCAAGGCATCTTGGAGGGACCTCAGAGCATCTCTAGAGCGACTTGGCCAGTACCCCTGGGTACATGTGCCAGGCTGGCCATGGGGAACCTGGAGGGACATGGGCACATATGCCAGCTTGGCCAGAGGGATCCTGAAGGGACCTCAGAGCATCCCCAACAGGACATTGTCAGTACCCCTGGCCATGTGTGCCAGGCTGGCCCAAGAAATGATGGAGGAACGATTGGGGCCTGAGCAGCATCCTCAGTCATAGGTGCCAGGAGAGCCCTGAAAAGCCCCAGCAGCACTCCCAAGCACGAGTACCAGTCCATTCCCGAGGGTCCCAGCCATCCCCATTCCCCATCCCAGTGCCCATCCCCAGCTCACTTGAGCAGGTACTTGTCGAAGGCGGCGGACGGCGGGAAGGCGCTGAGGCAGGCGGCCAGCAGCAGCCAGCCCCGCTCCTCGTTGTTGACGTTGGTGTTCCGCCAGACCTGGTTGGCAGCTTGTGCCAGGAGCTCGTCCCGCAGCCCCGGCACCGACAGCCCCTTCTGCACGATGTAGTTGCCGAAGAGGGTCTCCTGCGGGCCACCCAGCCCCGGGTCCCCCATGAACCGCAGGATCTGCCACAGGGACAGCCAGGTCCTCCCTCTGACCCCGCGCAGGGAGCGGGCAGGGGACTGCGGTGACGGATCCTGTGCCGTCTCGCCTACCAGCTGGAAGAGGCTGAGAGCCTCGTGGCACAGCTCCTCATCCAGCCGGGTGAGGGGGGCTTTCAGTGGGGCCGTCAGCATCCCAAACGCCGGTTCCTGCGGTGACACCCGCACCCATGGCTACCTGGGGACAGCCTCAGGCCACGAGGGGCCGGCCCCATGGTGCTGAGCATGGTGTCGATGCTGGGTGGAGCCTGTGGGGCTGCCGAAGGGCTGGGGTGCAGGATGGGGCCAGCAGCCTCCTGGGAGTGGGGCAGGGAGGGGCTCAGGCTGTGCTGGCAGCACCAGAGGTGGGTGGGGAGGCCCTGGCACAGGTTGCCCAGAAAAGCTGTGACTGCCCCATGCTTGGAAACGTTCAAGGCCAGGTTGGACGGGGCTTGGAGCAACCTGGTCTAGTGGAAGGCGTCCCTGCCCATGGCAGGCGGTGGAACTGGATGGTCTTTAAGGTCCCTCCCAGCCCAAACCATTCCATAGTTCTGTGGTTCTATGCCAACACCTCGGCATGGCTGAGAGCCTCATCCAGCCCCGGTGCTGTCATTCAGGATGCCGGGGACTGGGAAACACAGGGCAAACACAGGGATGAGGAAGAGGAATGGGGCAAAGTGACCGTGGGTGGGGCCGGGGTCCCGGGAGCAAAGCGACCTGGTCTCCCGCCCCAGCGTTCCGGATCCGCCCCGCGTCGGGCGTCCAGGAGGGCTCAGCGGGTCTCTCTCCGATAACCTCAGCAGGGTCCCCCCGGCCTCTGGAGACGACAGGAACCCACGGGGAGGGAGGGAGGTGGCAGCCAGCTCCCCACAGCACCACAACCACCCCGGATCCAGCCTCTCTTGCTACCCGCGGTGTCCCCGGGGTGGGAGCCGGGGCAGAGCCCGGTGGGACGGTGCGGGGAGCCACCACGGGGACCCTGAACCTCACTGCTCCACCATGACCGGGGTGCCGGGGACTCCCCAAAAGCTGTCTGCCCGTCGGGAAAAGCTCCCCGCTGCCGGGCCGCGGCGCGCACCTTACCTGGAAGTGGCCCCGCACGTACTTGGCCATGGGGTAGTCGTTGATGTCGAGCGGGAGGGTGAGCTGGGGGTCGGGCTGCAGCGCCGGCGGCGGCACCAGCACCACGCAGCCGGCGTTCACCTCCCGGGCGGCTGCGGCACAGCGGGAAGCTACGGCACGGCCGTCGGGGAGGGGACAAGGGGCTGGGAGCGACGGCGGTGCGGGACCCGCTCACCTGCAGCGGCCTCCAGCAGCCCCATCAGCTCGGCCGGGATCTCCAGGTGGGTGACATCCACCACCTCCCTGCGCGTCAGCTCCTGCCGCCGCAGCACAGGGATGTGCCCGCTTGCCGTGCTGCTCCCTGCCCCGGCACCCACGGGTGCCGCGCCAGGGGCGCAGGGATGGGCAGGGATGAGGGAACAGCAGCAAGGGTTGCACGTGCATCACTCGTGTGCTCCCACCACTGCCGCACATCTTTACCTGCTTCCTCCTCTCCCTCTCCTCCTCGGCCCGCCGGCGAGCATCCTCCTTCCTCTGCAAGCAGAGCAGCCATGCTGAGCCTCACCGGAGGAAGGGAGACCCTGAGGCATCACGGTGCCCTGGGGTGCCATTGACCCTCCCACCAATATCCCCAAGGTTTTTCCCCCCGAAGAGGCACTGCCCATTCCCAATGGGACACAGAGGAGATGGTAGGGTGGCACCTGGGGGGCATCACGGTCTGGGGATGCCACTGTGCTCTCTCCAGACCCACCCCTGAACGTGCAGCAGGTTGGCAGCAGGTCCCCTGGACCCCCTGGGATGTTCCAGCCCCCTCCTCACCTTGAGGTACCTCCGGCGGTTCACGTAGATGTGCACCAGCGACCTGAACTTGATGAGCGTGCGCCGCATGCGCCGGTACCGCCGCCTGCGGGAGGGCACCTGTCACCCTCTGCCACCCACCAGTGCCCACCCACCAACCCCCCGGGACCCCCACCTGGCCAGGTATCCCCGCGCCCGGCTCTGCAGGAGAACGATCTTGCGGCGGAGGGAGCGGAAGCGCCGCTTGATGAAGAAGGTGCGGGCGTAGCGCTGGAGCGTGAGCGCGGCCAGGTGGTGGGCACGGGCTCGCTTGCTCTCCAGCGCCTGGTACAGCTGCTCCTTCAGGAAGAGCTGGGAGCAGGGGTGAGGCTGTGAGCTGCCCATCTTGGCCACCACCCCCAGGGCATCACCGGAAGCAAGCCCCCTCCCGGGATTGTACCTTGGTGACGCCGACGTAGTACATGCAGGGGTTAACGGGGCAGAGGCTCCTCAGCATCTCCACACAGTTGGCTCCGTTGGGAATGATGTTGGACCACATATCAACGAGGCAGCGATACCTGGGTGAGCCCACGACACTGTCACCACGCAGGACCCGCTGGGACACCAGCACAGACCCTCCCTGCGGTGACAAACACTGCGCCTGGAGACGCAGCTTCTCCCAGAGCTGTGTATTAACACGAAGGTTTCCCAGCTCCCACTGTGGGGGAGCCCCAGCCCAAATGCTGCCCCCAAAACACCCACAAGCTCTGTGGTCTCCCCTCGCTGGGACGGCAGTGCCCAGCCTGCAGCCCCCAGGCACCTGTCGATGAAGACAAGGAAAGGGATGCGGATAGGGAAGCCCTCCTTGCGGATGCGGATGGTCTCCAGGATCCCCGAGTACCGCAGCTGTGTCCTGACCACGTCGGCCTCGAAGAGCCCCGGCTCCTGGGGAGGGGATGGGGAGAAGCATCAGCGGCTGCACGGGCAAACCCTCGCCCACCGTGTGCCCACCACACCCCCAGTGCCAGCAGGGCAGGCAGCACAGGCACCGGTGCAGGCAGGAGAGCCCCGGCTCCCACCTTCTTGTTGTTGGGTTTGATGCAGCGCACAAAGAAGGGGTTGCACCTGTGACAGAGAGACCCCGTCAGCCGCAGGGGACAGGGGACAAAGCCAGCCCAGCCACCTCGGGCTCAGGTCCGGCTGCCACCCTGCTCCCAACAGCCCGGTGTCCTGCCCACACCGACCTCTCCATCTTCTCCACCAGCTCCAGGAGCGACTGCTGGAACCGTGAGGCCACGGTGGGAGCCTTGTACCGCCGTGTCCTGGTGCTGCTCCTCCTGATGAGGCTCCTCTGCCGGGCCAACACCTGCGCGTGGCCGAAGAAGAGGTTGGCCACCACCTTGGGGAGACAGGAAGGGTTAGAGAGGAGGGAGGTGGCCAGGGTGGTGCAGCTCTCCCCGATCCTCTTCCCAGCCTGGCCACTGTTTTTTTGCCCAGCCCTGAGCAAGTTGCATCCCCTAGTTGTGGCTGGATTGCCTGGATAGGGGTGGGGATGAGGATATGGATAATACAAAGCACAGGAGCAGCCCATGTGCCTGTTTGTGCCAAATGCTTGAGGGATCAAAGCCCAGAGGATCCCATGGAGGGAGCCAGAGGCATCCTCTGCTTCTGGTCCCCCTGGGCTTCACCGGCCATGGGGACACACGCTTGGGGGTGTGAAAAGGGATGTATGGAAGGGGGCTATCGGTGCCCTGTGTCACTGCAAAGCCAGCGCCAGGCAGGTCCCTACCTTGGTCCTGCTGCTGATGAACAGGTCCAGCACATCCTGACGGACCTGGTCGTAGTTTTTATCCAAAAACTTGTGAACCTGGCAAATAGCAAAACCTCAGGGTGAGGAGCCTGGCAGGATGACAGGGTGAGGCAAAGAGCTCCAGGACCCCAGCCAGAACCCCTGGAATGCATTTCTCTCCTTGGTGCAGGATCAACCTCCTCTTTAACCTGCCTTAACACCCCAGCTGGGCACCCCAGTGCCACACTCCTGGTAGGTCACCTTCCCTGCGTAGTGCTTAATGGTGAACTCGGGCAGTGGCATCTTTGGCTTCGTGTAGAGCGGGTTTGTCCCGTGGTGGTAGTGACACTTCTGGAGGAACGTGTGGTCAGTGGCCTGGGAAGGGACACAGGAGTGAGACACGGCTCGGGCGATTCAACAGAGGATTGGACCTAGGTGATCTCCAAGGTCCTTCCTAACCCAAGCCATTCTGTGATTCTGTGAAGTTTCTGTGATTCTTTGGGCTTATCCAGCCTGGAGGAACCAGGGCGGTTTCCCAGGTTGTCCAGGACAGCCCACGAGAAGAGCAGCCCAGGACCACGGCAATTCTCCAGCCACAGTGACCTTCCAGTGCTGGCTGCACCTCATCACCGAGCAGCCTCTCACCTGGGGGAAGCAGCTCTGGTCATCCAGGATGCGGAGGATGCCGTAGGGTTTTTGGGAGATGAGGTCAATGCAGGGCTGGTTGTCGCTGAAGGGGATCTCCTTCCACTCAATCTGCTCCCGGATATACTCCTCCTGCAGGGTGGGCACGGGGTCAGCGCAGAGCCCCAAGCCCCACAGCAGTGCCCAGCACAGGGGCAGAGCCCAGCACTGCCCACCAGCCCCACCTGCTCCTCCTGGAACACAATCCTGTTGAAGAAGAACTGCAGGTACTCGTTGGCGTAGTTGATGCACAGCTGCTCAAAGCTGTTGAAGCTGAGGTCCTGCGAGAAGGAAGATCCATGGAGCCCGGGAGGATGGAGCTGGGATTGAGCCAGGATGGAGGTGGGATGAATCCTGCTCACCTCGAAGCCGTAGATGTCCAGGATGGCGATGGAGAGGGCCTCCTGCCGCGGGTACACCAGCCTGTTGATGCGGTCCGTGAGCCAGCTGAAGAGCAGGGAGTAGAGGGTCTTGGCAATGGCATCCCTGGGAAGGGGAGAGATGAGCAGAGTGCTGCAGCTCCAGAGCAGCACCAGGTACTCTGCTGCCACAGCCAGCACCCACCAGAGCATCAGTTTTAATCACCACAGAGTCTAATCCACACTGGGGGGACCTGACCACCCCCTTTCCCAGCTGGCATTTCACTTCCCACGCCATCCCCGGGGATCAGACCCCCTCACACCCTCCTGCAGTGCAGCCCCCCTTCCCTCTACCTGGCATCCACGGCACTTTCAACAGTCAGAGGGGTAAAAATCTTCTCCCGCTGCGTTTCCTGGTTGGGAAATGGCGTGATGGAGTTTCAGCAACATCAGCTGTGGTCTCCAGGGGCCAGGGGCCCCCTCCCAGCCTGTGCCCCCCTGCACTCACCGTCACCTTGAAGGTGATGGCTTTCTGCAGGCCCTCAGGCGACACCTGCAGCAGCTCAGCCACTGTCCGGATCTCCGTGGCGCTCACCACCGTGGCGACCTCCTGGCAGTCGGTCTGCAGGACACAGGGATGCCGTGGGATGTGGTGACCCCCCATTTGCCACGTCCCAAATCATGACAAGGAGCACGGCTTGGCTCCCCACGGGGTACCTCGTATTTCTCAAAGTAGACGTTGCCCAGGTGGAGGACGGAGGAGAGGATGCGGAAGATGCTGTTCTGCTCATCCACGCTGAAGTTCAGCACCTCCATGGTGTTGAGCAGCCGACGGAAATCCTCCGCGTCGTCCTTGCCGGGAATCTCGCAGTTCCCACCCTGGCACAACCCCCTCGCTCCATCAGTCGGTCCCAGGGGGGTCAGCACCCAGCACGGGGTGTCACCCTGCCCTGGGCATCCTCCTCATCCACACGCTGAGGACTCGGGAACCCACCAGCACCCTGAGGTTGGGCAGCCCCCCAAAAACCAGGCCGTGGTGGGGGCTGGGGAGGGGACACCCTACCTGGTTCAGGTAGTAGTAGGTCTCGGCGCCCTGCAGGCAGTACCGCTGCCGCTGCTGGGACGGCAGCCCTGCCAGCATCTCGTAGAAGATGTGGTAGTTGCGCTCGCTCTTGGCCTGGGGAGCAGAGGACAGAGCTGGGGAGGGGGCGGCAGAGGGGGCAGAGTGGAGGGCAGAGCTCAGGACCCCCTCACCACACACCTGGAAGACCACGCGGGACTTCTCCAGCAGGTACTGCGAGGTTATGGCACCGCAGATCAAGCCGCTGCAGGGGTGAGAGTGGGCACCTAGCTGGCAACCTCGGCGTGGGCAGGGGCGGTGGCCCCCCAACGCACCCAGCCATGCCCTGGTGCCCCCCAAAACACTGGGGGTCGGTGCTGGTCCCCAAGTGTCCCCCACCAGGGATGGGTGGGCAGGGAGAGCTCGAGCGCTGCGCCCTGGGGTGACATCAGGTACCCCTCTGTTGGGATCAGTGGGGCCGAGAGAGGATGGGATGGGGAATGAGGACAGGGATGGGGACTGGGAAAGGTCAAGGTGCCAGCCAGGTCATCGTGTCCCTGTCCCTACCCCAGGGACAGCCAGCTGTCCTTAGGTGCTATCTCCTTTCCAACCCTGGGCTTGTCCCAAAAACATCCCCATATGTCCTCCCAGAGCCGAGGGGAAAGGGGCTGGGTTGGGCTGGACGCCCCTGGGGCAGCAGGGGACACAGGGTGGGAGCAGCCACACATAGATGTTACTCAGCATTACTTACTCCTCCAGAAAGATTTCCACAAATTTCCCAAACCTGCTGGAATTGTCATTCCTCACGGTTTTGGCGTTGCCGAAGGATTCCAGCAGGGGGGTCGCCTCCAGGATCTGTTGTGGTGATAGGGAGAGCTGGGAGGGTCAGCCTGGGCACCCGGCACACCTGGGGGCGTCTCCAAGGCACCCACTTTGTCACTCTGCCACCCTCCCTGCCACCCCATGCTCCACGCAGACACCCATGGGTGCCCAAATTTGAGGTGTGCACCGCAGCCATGTGAAATGAGGATGTGGGAGAGCACAAGGACTCCATCTGTGTGCATGCACTGGTTTCCTGCTGTCCCTCCCTCCTCCCCCCTGCAGCTGGGGTGCCATGGCCAAGATGCCACCCTGATTCTCTGTCCCCTTGAACCGTCCCAGCCCACGTGTCCCCTCAGTACCTCTATCTGCCATGGTCCAGGTGGAAGCATGGGAACAAGGAGAGAGCGGCAGAGCCGTGAGGAGGGATGGACGAGGGAAGTGGGAGGTGGGAGAAGAGGATGGGGACGTGGGGGCTCAGGGATGCCCCCAGGGCAGCACCCTACCTGTGGGGCAGTGCTGCGTTTCTGGCTGACGGCTGCCAGGTAGCGCAGGATCAGCTTGGTGGCTTCGGTCTTCCCCGAGCCGCTCTCCCCACTGAAACACAGGGTGGGAGCGTGGCTGGGGCCATCTCCAGTCAAGCAAGGGGGGGCCACCCCCAACCCCCCCCAAACTCCCCCAGCACCCCATCCCTGGGGCCAAGCCAGGCTGGTGGTGTTGATTAGGGGCCACCGCAGGGGGCTGTGCGTGGGGACAGCCGCGTCCCACCTGATGATGATACACTGGTTGTGTTTGGCATCCATCACTTTGGAGTAGGCGACGTTCGCGATGGCAAAGAGGTGCCTGGGGTGGGGGGAACAGAGGGGGGTTCTGTGCCACGCTGCCCCAGCACAGGGACCCCTAACGTGCCCCGAGCATCCCCATGCACGGACACAGATGCTGCAGCACCCGGTGACCGAGGGTTGCCCAGGGTTTGCTGTAGGACCCAAGGGTGGGGGATGGAGGGTGGGAGTAACCCCATCCCCACAGGGCACTTGGGGACAGCCTGGTACTCACGGCGGGTTCTCTCCCAGGGCTCTGCCTTCGTACTGCAGCACCTGCTCCGTCCCGTAGATGTTGTAGAGCCGGTACGGGTTCACCGACACCAGGATGCTGCCGATGTAGGTCTGCCAGAGAGGGAGGTGTGGGGCCGGAGGGTGATGACTCCCCAAAGACCCCACACCTGCACTCTTTAGGGGATGCTTACGTAGATGAGCTGGCGCTCGAACCGCGTCCGGATGTTGCTCAGCACCGCAGCCTCCTGGAGGTCCCTGGCGTGGAGCAGAGGCTGAGTTAGGGGGTGACAGAGGGACAAGGGAGTGTCTGCTGTCCCCAGAGTGTCCCCAGCACCCCCAGCCCTGGGAGGCTGAAGCAGAGCCCGTGTTGGGATGAGATGGGGTGGGATAGCAGGGTCAGGGGTGTGCAGTTGGGGGCTGCAGCCCCATTGTCCCACACAGCACTGAGTCACGGTGTAGGGGACAGGGACACTCACTCCAGCTGGGTCATGTCCTCCAGCCCGTCCTCCTCCTGTGGCTCCTGGTACCGCATGATGGGCAGGCTGCACAGCGACTGCATCTGCAGGGAGCAACCACCCCATCACGGCAGGGACGTGCCAACACCCTCAGGTGTCCCACCCACTCACCACCACCGCCCCAAAACACATTCTGTGACCCCAAACCAGGGGATCATCGCAGTCAGCGATGGCAGGAACCCCAAGAAAAAACCCCGCAGCCCCGAAACCAGTCCCCCAACAAGAGCACTGTGTGTCAGGTGAGAGCAGCAGCGCTGGAACACAGGAACGTGAGGCCACCAAGGCCACCTTAGGGCTGGTCCCAGGAAAACCTGGTCCTGAGAATCCCAGTCCCGCTCACCGTGGGCATCGCCTCCAGAGGAGGTGATGGAAGGGGGCTGAGGCTGCTCCCCCCGGCCACACGCAGAGGTGACGCAGGACGGGTGTCACACGGGAGCCTGCGCTGGCGCCCGGCCAGCCGGTGGGCAGGAAAGCGGACACCCCGCCGGGTCACCGTGCCACCTGCACCTGTCCCCGCCGGATCGGGTCTCCGCATTTCCATACGCCAGAATCAAGTGTCCCCAGAGGGGCCGCTCGTTGGGGGGACACACAAGAGGCGACGATCCCTTCTCCCAATCTGTTCCCCACGGGAGGACCCCCGCCAGCACCCAGACCACCCACAGCCACTTAACCCCACCCTGGGCCCTGCAAACCCCTCGGCACCGATGACTGTGCCTAGGAGAGCCATCAGCCACCTCAGCTCGCCACCCTGTCCCGGGTCCCACCGGCTGCCAGCTCACCCCCGGCTCCATCCCCCCGAGGGGGCTCCCCGCGGGCGTTACCTTGCTGCGCCAGGGCTGCTTGGTGCCCAGGTACCCGTCCGCCCAGGGGTGCCTGTCCCGCCAGCCGCCCGCCCCCGGGCGCGGGCACAGGTACCGGCTGAGTTCGGCTCCCCACTGGCCCGCCCACCGCCGGCCGCGCTGGGTGGGCTGCGGGGGGAGGCCCTGCTCGGCTGTCCAGGCGTCGGGCATCTCCCGCACCCGCACGACGTGCTGCTTGGACCAGTGCTGCTTGTACATGCGGGATGCGCGCCGGAAGGAGCCCAACCTCTGCACCTGCGGCGTCACCACCGCGTAGCGCCCCGCGCCCTCCTCCCCGGCCGCCCCGTCACCCTCGATGGGCTCCGCCGGCCCCGGGGGACGAGCGCCGTGGCGGGGGGCGGCCGGAGAGCCGGGGGCTCGCCCGTGGGGTGGTGGGAAAGCGGCACGACGGGGCGGTGAGGGGCTCCGATTGCCACGTGGGTTGGAGAGGAGGGTGGGGTGCCCGGCGTCGGCCCAGCCCCGGCGCACCGAGGGTGGGCTCGGGGACCTGCGGGTGCTCCCGTCCCGCCGGGATGGGCGCCGGGGCAAGGAGGGTGAGCGAGTGGAGGGATGGCGGGTGGGTGGTGAGGACGAGGGGGCTTTGGAGGGGGCGATGCTCCTTACGAGCAGCGAAGCCAGGGACTGTGCCACGGAGCGCCCCTTGGAGAGGCTGCGGCCCCCCCCTTCAGCAGATGGCCTCGGTGGTGGGGACTGGGGGGCCATCCCGGCCAGGGGCTGCCCGATGCGCTGGATGAAGCTTTTGGGGGTGCTGGGAGCGGGGCTGGGCGGAGGGGGCACCCCGGCGGGACCCCGCGGAGCGCCCTGCCAGGGGGGCAGCGCCTCATC
>VZTG01007077.1:184849-211928 GCA_013397845.1 Melanocharis versteri
GAGGGGGCTGCCCCCAGGGCCCCGCCGCTGGGGAAGGGTCCCGGCCCCCCAAACCGGCGCTCTCCGTCCCCGCCAGCCTGCGGCTGGAGCGCCTGTAGGAAGGCTGGGGGGTGCGGGATCCCCGAAATCGCGCCGCACCCCGCGGAGGGCGGCTGGGAGGAATCGAGAGGGATCGCTGGAGGAACTGCCCGAGGGGGCTCCCGCACGCCCGCGCTGCCGAAACCCAGCGTCCCGGGGATGCCGCGGGGCCGGGGGCTGCCGGAGGCGGCGGCGGCTCGTACTCGTCGTAGTCGTCCTCGTCACGGGCGGCGGGCAGGTGAGGGGACGGCGGGAGGGGGACGTCCAGGCGGTCCCTGCCGAAAAGCTTGACCTGCGGCCGGGGGAAGAGCCTGAATTTCCTGTTGAGGGAGAGCTTGGAGGAGAGCGTCTCCCGCATGCCCCGGAGCGAGGAGGCGCTCAGGATGGAAAACGGATACTCCTTCTCCTCTTCCTCTTCTTCTTCCCACTCCTCGGGCTCCTCGCCCTCAGCGATCTCCTCCAGGCCCAGGGCGTAGGGGTTGCAGGAGGATTGGGCATGCGGCGCCCACCCGCCCTCGCTGTACTGGATTCGATGCTCGGGGTACTCGTCCCCAGGGTAGCCCCCGGCAAAGGGCTCCCCAAAATCCTCGTAGGGGTCCCCCCTGTAGCCAAAGGGCCCTGCTGCCTCCTCACCGTACTCCGGATCGCTGCTGTACGGGTCGTAGAGGCTGAGGGGAGACCCACCACCAAACGGTCCCTCATCCTCGGGCTCTGAGTAGCTGTAGGGGTGTCCTGGCTGGTCACCGTCCTCCCAAAATCCCCCGTAGTAGTCATACTCCTCCTCTGTCTCATAGCCGGGGTAGTCTGAGTAGGGGGCCGGCACCACATCCTCAAAGCCGTACCCTGCTGGGTAGGCTGGGCTCTGCACGTAGCCTTCCTCCTCCTCCGAGTAGTTGTGCCAGGGGCCATAGGCTCCATCCTCCTCCTCGCTGTAGCCATGCCACGGGCCATAGGCTCCATCCCCCTCGGCGTAGCCACGCTGGGGGCCGTACCCTCCATCCTCCTCCTTGGGGTGGCCGCGCCAGGGCCCATCAGCTCCATCTTCCTTCCTGGCATAGCCACGCTGGGGACCGTACCCTCCATCCTCCTCCTTGGGGTGGCCGCGCCAGGGCCCATCAGCTCCATCTTCCTTCCTGGCGTAGCCACGGCGGGGGCCATACGCTCCATTCTCCTTGCCGTAGCCTCGCCGGCGGCTGTAGGCTCTGTTCTCCTCCTCGGCCCAGCCGTAGCGCGGCACCGGCGGCTCCGCGGCCCCGCGCTGGGAGCGCCGCTGGGAGCGCCGCCGGGACGGCCGCCTCACCATGCTGCCTTGCCGCGGAGTGCCGGGCGCCGACAGCCTGGCGCTGCTAGGGATCCGCTTCATGTTGGCCCGGTGCCTGAGGATCTCGTCTTCCGCGGGGAACGGCAGCTTCTTGGCACCGATACGCGACAGCCAGGCCGTGTCAGTCGCCCGGTCGCCCCCCACCAGCCGCCCGCGCCGGGAGAGCACCTTCCTGGCCAGCCAGCCCGTGGCGGTGGCTGCCTTGCTCAGCACCTGCGCCCGGGGCTTGAATTTCCTTTCCGGGCGCCGGCGGAAGAGCGACGCGCCGTGCTCGGGGTCCTGCTCGCCCCGCCGCAGCAGCAGGAAGGATGGCTTCGATGGTGCCTCCTTCTTGGCCTCCTCCTTGGCCTCCTCCTTCCTCTTCTTGCCCACCTGCTTGAAGCGCATCATCAGGTTGGAAGTGGACTTGAGCACCGCCTTGTTCTTCTTCTTCTTCCTCTTCTTGGTGCTGTGCTTATGCAGCCCCCAGAAGAAGCGGGATGTGTTCTTGAACTGCCCCTTCTTGGGCCGACGCAAGCCCAGGTTCTTGAAGCCCAGGAAGAGCTTCGAGGTGCTGCGGAGGCTCCGCTTCGCCCGGGCCTTCGGCGGTGCTGCCGCCTCCTCCTCGGCTGGGCCGACTTCCACAGATTCTGTGGGCTGGCCCTTGGCCTCTGCACCCTTGGCCCCTTTCTTCTTCTTGTCAATTGCCAGCCCCATCACCAGCTTGGAGGTGCCCTTCGTGTTCTTCTTGGCTGCTGCAGCATTGCTCTCACCCTCCTCTTCCTCCGTCTCCTGCTGTGCCTTCTTCCCACGGCCCAGTTTCTTTGCCAGTCCTGCCTTGGGCAACCCTTTCTTTTCCTTCCCTTTCCCCTTCTTGGGCTCCTCTGCAGCTGCCTCCTCCTCATCCTTCTCCTTTTCCTCCTTTTCCTCCTTCTCCTCCTTTTCCTCCTCCTTCTCCTCCTTTTCCTCCTCCTTTTGCCCCTTTTCCTCCTCCTTTTCCCCCTTTTCCTCCTCCACCACCTCTGTCTCCTCGCTCTCCTCTGCCTTCAGCAGCTCCGCATCCGAGGCATCCTCCGACTCGTTGGGATCCTCCTTCTTGCCCTTCTTGCCATCCTTCCCTTTCCCTTTGCCCGCCTTCCCTTTGGGCTCCCCCTTCTTGCCGGCCATCCTGGCAGCGGCGGGCGCTCATGCTCGAGCCCCAGCGGGGCCCTGGGAGGTGATGCCCGGCGTCGGCAGGAGCCTGCTCCCGGCACAGCGGCCGGCTCCCGACCCCGCCGCCTGCCCCGGCTGGGTATTTACCTGTGCCCGGGTTTGGCGAGGCACATGCCCGTGCGTGGCTCCCTCGGGCGCCGGTGGCCGCCCGCTTGGCATGGCGCTGGGGCGGCGGGACGCGGCCCGGGGCAGCCCGGCGGAGCTGCTCCTGCCTCCCGCGCACCCCGCGAGTCGGCAGCGCGGTGCCGGTGGCTGTAACCCAAGCGCCAGGCTCGCGGCGGCATGAATAATGTAAGGGATGCACCACGCCAGCCCCGAGACTTTTCCGAAGGAGCAGGGAAGGGCCCCTGCGGCTGGGAGCATCCCCCTGGGAGAATGCTGCAGGGGACAGCAGTGTTACCCCAAAACGGGACCCTGCCACCTCCCCACGCCTCGGGACTTCCTCTGCTTTTCCCTGGGGAATCAGCCTCTTCCTTCAGTCAGCACGGAAACGGATGAAGCCCAGGGATCCGTGAAGCCAAACGGCGGCACCAAGAGAGAGGTGACAATCCTGCACTGGGAACACACCCGGGGGAGCGACGCAAGAGAGGGGACACAGCACCAGAGTAAATTCCAGAGCCCTGCTGGGAAGCACTGAGGAGCCCAGAGCCCGCAGGGACACTCCTCATGCCGTGCCAGGTGGCAGGTACGTGCAGGGTGCCACACGTGCCCGCACACAGCTGGCAAGGGGGGTTGCATGTGCCACACGTGTGGCCTGCGGCGGTGCCAGCAGCGTGTTTGCACACACACGTGCCCAGGCGCGGGGTGACCACATCAAATGTTAATGCCAGGCCTGGATTCCTGCCGCTGCAGCTCATCAAAGTTTAAGCAGCAGCGGAGGGAACTCGCTGTCCCACATGGATCAGCTGCAGGCAGCAGTGGGGCTGGTGTGGGCAGGGCAGCACCCCCTTACAGGGGATGCGTTTGGGGAGACAGAAGCATCCGGCTGTGCAGCAGCAAAGAACCAGCAGCAGTTGCTGGGCTGAACCCATTGGTCTCCCCCAGAATCAGAAGAGCCCAAGGCTGGCACCTGCTGGCACTGCGTTCTCCCCAGCCTTGTCCCTCCCTGCCACATCCACAGCGGAGGGGCATCCACCAATCCCACGGCTTTGCCTACTCCCTGCGTTAATTTCTGGGATAGAGACATCCTGGTCTGCACAGATGGAGGCAGCTCTGGAGCGCAGGGAGTGCAGAGGGACAGAGTGGGATGAGAGGCACCCAGCAGGCATCAGGAGAGGGTCTATGGGGTGACAGAAACACAGGATCAGTAGGAGCCCTACCCAGCACTGTCACAAACCCTGCACGGGAATGCCACGGCCACCGAGCCGTATGGGGCTGACAGAGCCTGCCCTGCCAGCAGCACAGGCGCCTGCCCCACACCGCCACTCACTCCTCCTCCCGCCGTGGGCACACAGAGCCTGGGCACCACGATGTGGCAGGGAACCACCTCGGGCACGGACACAGCCCTTCCCTCTCTGCTGGCGGAGAGCAAAGGGGCACCTGGCTGGTGAAAAGCTGCTAGAGGTCACTCCCTGCATCCTACCACTCGCGCAGTCCTTGCCACCAACCCACTGCCTGCCACGGTCCCTACCTCTGTCCCCACCAGGCAGGGCAGCGGCCCTGGCAGTGCTCTCGGTGCCCCGGGCGCTGGCACAGCTCCCGTGCCGTTGCCACGGCTGTGCCCGTGGTGCCTCCCTGCCCACGACAAGGGCTCTCTGAGAGGGAGAATAGAGGGAGAGAGAGGGGGCTTCATCCCACAGAGATGCTGCCTCCCTGCCCACGACAAGGGCTCTCTGAGAGGGAGAATAGAGGGAGAGAGAGGGGGCTTCATCCCACAGAGATGCTGCCTCCCTGCCCACGACAAGGGCTCTCTGAGAGGGAGAATAGAGGGAGAGAGAGGGGGCTTCATCCCACACAGGTGCTGCCTCCCATGGTCTCAGACTCCACACCAGACCCCGAAAACACCTCCCGGTGTTCTTCATCCTGGCCACAGGGTTCACCTGCCCTTAGCACGGCAGGGCTGGGCAAGAGGCTTTTGTACTCCGATGCAGTGGGATGGAAGCAAATGCTGGGGGTTGGAGGGGCACCCACACTCAGTGGCTGTTTCCAGGGTGTCTGGGCACGGCTGCATCCAGCAGCAGCACACAGGAGGGACCCTGGGTACAAAACCTGGCAGTGAGGGGTCTCTGCGGTGGCAATGGGTAGCAAGGCTCTGGTAGAAGATACCCAAGAGCATCCTTTGGTCAGGTCAGTCCTGAATGGCTCCAGCCACGTGGGTGAGGCACGGAAAGCCACCTCAGCCCACGGACACGGCTCGGGGCAGCCCCGGTCCCACTGCCGCAGCCTGCGGCTGTGCCATGGCTGGATGCGGGGAGGGGATGGACACTTCGGCCTCGGGGGTTCACCCGCCCCAGCCCGGCAGGACGCGCGGCTGCCCAGGACTGTACCTTCGGAGTGCCGGCATCGGCGGGCAGAGCTCCAGAGGCAGCAGCTCCACGTCTCCAGGCAGGTCTGCGGTCACCAGCCCGGGACCCGGGTCCGCTTACAGCCTGTTTCCAGTTACAGCCGGAGCAGGGCTCCGTGCCACCACACCGCACCGCACCACACCACGCCGGCCCCGGCGCTGCCGTGCCTCCCGGGAGCTCCGTGCTTTGGCACCACGGAGCCAGCCCAGGCACCTCCTGGCTGTGGCAGCGCCTCTCACCACATCCCCTTCCCTGTCTTCAGTTCTGCATCACCGCACATCCACTTTCAAACACCTGTGAGCAGGTGAGGAAGCCCAGCCACAGCTCTTGTCCCTCCAGCCACAGCTCCAGGGATGCTGGGAGCATGGGGATAAGCTGGACCCTTCCAGCAATGTGACAATGGCAGAGCCCTCCAAGCCCCCGAGGCACAGTGGGGTCTTTCCTTGCTC
This sequence comes from Melanocharis versteri, assembly GCA_013397845.1. Classification (NCBI taxonomy): domain Eukaryota; kingdom Metazoa; phylum Chordata; class Aves; order Passeriformes; family Melanocharitidae; genus Melanocharis; species Melanocharis versteri. The sequence goes on from VZTG01007077.1 coordinate 190,393, forward strand.
CCCTAAGCACCCATCACCCCCCTGACCTGACTAATTTCCACCCCCTCCAGTTCCTGCCTCCAAAATGAGGATGGGGACCCAGCACACGAGCATTGCAATCCCTGCCTGCCAGCTGCTGCCTGCTCCCCACGAGGGAGGTGTTATGGAAGGAGATAGGCCAGAGCAGATGCTGGAAGCACAGACCAGCTGGGCACGATGCTGGCGTGCACCCAGGAATATGCTGGCTGGCAGCCCTGGAGCCAGGTCACAGCCCTGTGCCATCACCTCAGTCCCAGAGCCAAGCCCAGGAGCTTTCCTGGGGCAAAACAGCCCTGAGGTAAAAGGAATGTGGGGAAGAGGTGGTAGGAAACATGGGGTAGAGGGTTCTAGGGAAGGAGGGGGTGTCCAGGGCAGGCCGCCCTGCTCTGGAGGGCAGTGGGAATGTGGGGCTGTGGAGAAGGTGGGAAGGCAGGTGAGATAAGAAGGAGGATAAAGACAGCAAGCAGACAAGCAGGGACAGGCAGGGACAGGCAGAGGTGAGGGGACACCACGCACCTTGACCGGGAGAACCTGAACTGCAGCATTCACCTAAAAACCACCGTCACACACAAATGTCCCTTCCCGGCCAAACCACGAGGCACCCGCGAGCCCAAGGGAGGTGCCACCCATCTGGGGCACCCCCAGGCACTCACCTGGGGTAGCCAGTTGCCCTGCATGGCATGGGGCTGGCTCGGTGCTGTGGCAGCGCCGCGCTCCCGGCTCCGCTCCCCGCGGGGACCATCCCTCCCCTGGCAGCTGCGGGACCATCGCTGCTGCGCCCAGGGACCCGATGCATATTTGATGACTGCTATTATTCTCATCTCCACTCACGAGCAGAGGGATGGGAGCTGATCTTCCCTCACAGAGCTGGGGAGCAGCAGGGAGGGAGCGGCTGGAGGGGTGAGGATCTCCTCCTCCTGTGGTCCCTGTCCCTTGCACCCCTGGTGACACAGCTGGATTGTCCCACATCCTTCCCAGGATGCAGATGAGCCCAGATGTGAACAGCTGGAAAATGGCCCTGACCTATTCCTGCCCCCAAACCAACAGAAGTTTAGAAGAAATCACAGAACATGGGAGTGAGGAACAAATGTACCCCCTGACACCCCTCTCCAAAGGTGGGCTGGGACCAACCAGCTGCAGAGGTTCTGGCAGGGATCTAGACACCCATCATCCCAACACCATCAGAGCATCCTCTCCTCCCTGGACGAGCAGGACACTCCACCTCCCTTCACAACACTCCATTCTCCCCATTCCAGCACTGGGCTCCTGCATCCCACCAAACTGGGACCATTTTCCTGCAGAGATGGAGGCTGGCTGGGAAAACCTCCGCTTCCTTCTCCTCCAGGCAGGCACGTCCCAGCCGTACTGCGGTGGGTATTTATTATGCTGATTCCTCAGAACGCGAGGGCTTAACTGCAAATTACAATCAATAGCCCCAATCCCCTCGGGGCAGGTTCATCATTTAGCAGGCGCAACCAGAGGAATTCAAAACTATTTGCCAGCCATAAATCCTCCCCTCCGCAGCCTCCCCAGCCGGCTCCGCGCCACTCGTGATGGCTGGTTGGGGTGACCCTTGTCAGCATTTGAGACAATTAAGCTGTCACTGCGGATCGTGACTCTTATATACGGCCCTGAGCAGCACTTTGAGATGTCACCGTGATGGGGTGAGGGGAGCTGGCTGAGGCGAGCCCGCCGCAGCAACCGTCTCTCATTGAATTAAATGAATGTATTTGGAGGCAGAGTCGCTTTTTATTACCTCGCAAACGATTCCTGACTAAATTAAATTATAAGAGGAGTGTTCAGCCAATCAAACCTGCTTGATTGCCTGGAACAGGCATTTTAAACAGAGCACGCCTCGAGCCGTCGCTGGTTGCAGCGCTAGAGGGAGGGTGGCTGATGGGCTGTGGCGAAGCTGATCCGCCCTGCTCCACACCTGGAGAGCTGCACGGCTGTGCTCAGGCAGGGGAACGGCCCCAGGGATGGGGCAGGATGAGCACAGCCCTCTGGGAACAGCATGAACGAGCCTGGAGGCAGCTGGAAGAGCAGGGGAATGGCAGGAGCACAGAGCACCAGCAGGGCTGCTGAGAGCGGCCTTCTCTGAGCGTCATCCAGCCAAGGCTTTCCTCCTACGGCAGAGAAATGCAGGGTGCTGCTCTTTTGGGGACAAATCCATAGCTCCTGCCTGCACCCATCCTCCTGAAAGCCCCTCTCCCAACACACAGCAAGGAGACTCTGGTCACATTTCCCTTCAGCAGCTCCCCAGTGAGGGGTTCTGGTCGATGCATAAAATCCCAGAACGGTTTGGGGTGGAAGGGAGCTCAAAGCTCATCTCATTCCACCCCCTGTCACAGGCAGGGACACCTTCCACTAGCCAAGGTTGCTCCAAGCCCTGGCCTTGGACACTTCCAGGGATGGGGCAGCCACAGCTTCTCTGGGCAGCCTGTGCCAAGGCCTCCCCACCTTCACAGGGAAGAATTTCCTCCTAACATCTCATCTGTACCTCCCCTTTCAGTTTAAAACCATTCCCACTTTTCCTGTCACTGCACACCCTTGTGAAAAGTCCCTCTCCACCTTTTTCATAAGCCCCTTTAAATACTGAAATGCTGCAAATTCCATAAACCTCAGGAGGCTCCAGTACAATCCTAATGCTGCAGCAGATTTCCCCCTTGCCCTTCGGATCTTGTCTTTTCAGGACTCGGAGATCTCTTGGAGGTAAACTCACTCCAGCATGAACTGCAATGTTTGCTGCTTTTAACATCAGTGCAGAACAATTAGGGAAGGGCCTGGAAGAAGGAATACTGCAATTAAATGGTGCATTTTCAAATGCAGCTATAAACTTGCTGCCAGAAAAGCTACACTCTCAGAAAAAAAAAGAAGTTGGCTTCTTCCAGCTTAACTATTTTTACTTCATCCCCATTCCAATTTTAATCATGTGTCTGTTCATTTTGAACAGGATAAAATGCTCATTTTCCTAAATGAAGCTAATTAGGCAGAGGGGGTTTTAACAATGATATGCCAAAATCAATTTGAAACCCACACTGAGGTAGCACCAGCTACTCAAGGACAGGTTTTAGCAGGTGCATTTCAGCTTCACACCAAGCACCCCCTGGCTCCCAGCACTACCTGGGCTGAGGATGAAGCCCTGTCAGCAGTTCTGGTTGCCCGGCTCCGTGCCAAGGCTTGGCAGGCTGCAGGACTTGGATGGAAAAGTCAGAAACTCAGGGACAAAACGAAACCAAAATCAGTCTTTGTGAGGGCAACTCTGCCTGTGCGACCTTCACGGGAAATGGGAAGGGTGAGTTAATGTGCTGGAACAGCATCCCACCCAGCTCACACTGGGAAGGGCCAGCTCTCCACTGCCAGATCAGGGATAATGTGGATAATTTGGAGCTTGTTCTCCACTCGCTGCCTCCGTGGTCAGGATTTCCTCTGCACTCCAGCTGTGAACAAAGCCAGGAACAGGGAAGGGAACTTACAGAGTTCAAAGTCACCTTCTTAGCTTGGGCACTGTGTATAGTATCTGTTTATCTCCCATCACCAGCCTCTTGCAGCCACTTCACCTTCTATTGCCCCCTAAATCTCCTGCGACAGCATCCAGGATTCCTCAGGTGGCCAAAAGTAAAAAAGAGAGTTAGGAAACACACCAAGCCATCTGCCCACCATTCACATGAAATAACAACTTTTTATTTTCTCAAATAAAATAATCCTTCCATTTCTGCTCGATCAGGTTGTAAGGGGTGGGGAGGAGCAGGGAGGAGGGGAGGAACCCTGCTCAGACAGGTGTCACACCTGTCCTCACAGTTCTGCATCCACGTCAGACCGAACCCTCTTCCAATGAAAGAAAATAAAAGCTATTGGAAGCTCTTGATCCCAGAAGGCAAGAGCTGTCCTCTATCAGGCACTCTGAATTGTTTAGCAACAGTATTCAATGGAAAAGCATGATTACAAAAATCCCAGATTTCTGATGAACAATATCCAGACAAGCAATGTTTGACAAGGCTGGGGTAAAACTCACGGCATGGGGTGGTACCTTGAGCTCCAAAGAGCTGTAATTTAGGGATATGGTTGAGGAGAACCCCAGGTTGGGGACTAAAGGGCAGGACAACTCCTGCCCAACAAAGGAGGAAGCTGCCAAGGCAGCTCCTCGATGAGTGATATGCCAGAAGTGAATCCTCACCCCAGACTACGGCTCTTGGATCGTACCCCACTGCAGTCTGGGCAGGCTAATTAACCATTACCAGCTAAATTTCTCATCTCTCAGTACCAGTTGGACCAGGATGTCCTACAAACCCACTGCGAGGCTATGGAGAGGCACAGAGTGCCAGGTTTTAATGTTAATTGAGGTGGGACCATTAAAAATTGGGGTTGTCTCAGCTGCAGAGACGTGTCCAGCGAGCAGGGGAGGGAGAACTCTGATTCTGTTTCAGATCAATGCTTAAATTAAGTGAATGGATAAGCAGCAAAGCATCAGCAATGTTCTCTCAGCCCAAAGCACAGGGCCAGATTTGTTCACACAAACCCAAACACTTCCCACTGGGAATGCACATGGATACATGTGCAAACCCTACGAGGGGCAGGACACTGCTGGCTGTGGAACTGTGTCCTAGAAGAACTGTCTCCTTTTAAATTTTTAAGAAACATTACTTGGCCTGAAACGCTGCAAGATGGAAACCCATCTTCCCCATCCCCACCTGCAAGCACAGTAGCCTCATTTTCTGCCTTTCTCCAAGAGAAGGAGCTTCACAGAAGCTTTCGTGGCTCTGGAACACATCTCCCTTTCTCTTTTTCTTTTTTTTTTTCCTTTTTTTTTCTTTTCTTGGTGTGTTTTGTTTTGTTTTCACGTGGTCAGTTCTAATTGCAGTGATTAAAGATGAGGCCAGGCACCAGCAGCTACTTCTTTACAATCTGAATGACATCTTCATGCTCCATCATATGGGTTAAGCCCACTCTTTGAGGGCTGTACTTTGTGCTTGTCCCCTTTGAAGCAAAAAATGGGGAGAAGGGTTAGAAGACCAGCCAGAGACACCTGAAAACTGGGATTCCAACAGCTAACACTTACCCACACCAAGGCATATTTGAACTGGCTGGCTAATGATCTGTGAATCCGATGGCACTGCAAGACAGACAGGCAGAAGTTGGAAGTATTTAAACGACAGCACTTTGCAAACAACTTTTTCAGTAGCCAGGAATTAAAAGAAACTCAAGTCTATGCCAGAAATTACAATAAAGGCTTTAGGAGCCAGTTAACAGCACTTGAAACAATACAGAACAGACACAGGAATCACCAGCCCACATAAAGCCCCATTCCATTGCTTCCATGTGCTTTTTCGCTGGGCTGCATTACATAATTATTGTTTAAACCTTTTATAGCAGCTGTGAAAGAAACCTGAGGCAGATAAATTCGGTAAAGGCAACAAAAGGAGAAGCCCAACCAAACACTGACATGTCCTGAGCTTTATGAAGCACAAATCACAGCAGGTCCAAGAGGAACTGCTTTCTGCACACAGGGAGATGTAAAAGATGCAGAAAAATTACCACATGTTCCACAGAGGCCCCTTTCCGTAGAATAATGGCATCTGTAAAGTCTGGTCTCTCTGTGGAGAAGCAGAAGGGGTGGGGGGAAAGCATTGGATTTTTATCAAGTGTGTTCTAAAATGCTGACACCATCTCACATCACCTTGTGCTTACTACTCCCAAATCCCTCCTTCCTGCTCCCAGGCAGAACAGGGATCCAGTACCTGAAAGCATCAAATCAGCTCTCCACTACCCACGAGTGTAATTACCCACTCCACACAGTCAGCAGCTTCCTCACAACCCACCTGACCCAACTCCATCCCAAACCCTTGACTTATGAGGTACAAAACCACCCAAGTCAAAACACACCTGCTCAAGGAAAACCAAAATCCCCAAGATTTCAGAGCTTAACAAGCTCAGAGAAAATTCCTTGATCTCCCCACATCCACCCAAGCTCAGCTGTTCAAAACCAAACAGAGCCAGTTATAGATGTGCCTTCATCACTGGGAGAAGTTGCAAGTGGGTTATAAAGCAAAAGGAGGATCAAAGGCACTACCAAGGGCATGGGAATCACCAAATTTCTTGCAGCAGGAACAGGAAACTTCTTCTGGGTTGTGATGGGCTGAACAGTTCATCACAGTGTGCATAACAAGGAAAAAACTGTGAACTTGCACACTTTATTCTCTCATATCATGCAAAGCCTTATGAAAATTCAGCTCTTGTAAAATACAACAGGAAGGCCATGGTGGGATCAGACAGAGCAGGAAGCATTTCCCAAGAGCTGAAAGATTATTTGGGAGGGTGTAATTCCAGCATTTCCAAGGCACCAGCCCTGCTGGCAGCCTGTCTGCCTTCCATGAGCAGCAGCAGCAGCATTTGGGCCTTTCCAACCTTCTGCTCAGCTCGTGGTCACTTACGTCCCCGTTTCTTGGTGTAGATGCAGGTGAGTGCCAGGTATTCCCAGAGCTTTTCCAGCAAGTAGTCCAGGTTCAGCTTCATGCCACAGCTGCAAAACACCAGGAACATCTGTTTACTGCTGTTGTGATTTAGGGATCCAGAAGAACAAGGTGTAATGTCTTTATTAAAGTGCTGGGTAATGAGGGGAAAGTCTTTAATGAGGCAAGGAAAGAAAAAACACACGGTGAAATGACCTTAAACTGAAGGAGGGCAGGGTTAGATTAGATATTAGGAAGAAATTCCTTCCTGTAAGGGTGGAAAAGCACTGGAACAGGTTGCACAGAGTCTCTGGCTGCTCCATCCCTGGAATTGTTCATGGCCAGGTTGGACAGGACCTGGAGCAACCTGGTCTAGTGGAAGGTGTCCCTGCCCATGGCAGGGGGTGGAATGGGATGAGCTTTAGGGTCCCTTCCAACCCAAACCATTCCATGATTCCATGATTTCAGAAGGGTGAACAGCTTTGAAGCAGCAAAGCCCCGACAGATATATCAGCACTTCTAAGGAAACAAGCCAGATTGCTTGACTCTGACCTGCAGACAGCATGGAGAAGCCAAGCTGCCTGCCTCTCCAGGGGAAAGAAACCTGGGAAAAGCTGCACAGCAGCTCTGCTTCTCACTCCAGCAGCCCTGGGAGAAGCTGATGAACCCCACACCAGGCAGATCAGTAGAAAAGGCAAAGTGACAGCTCCTACCTGATGACAACACTGTGGGGCCTCCGAGCAAGACGATCCACCTCCTCCATGGATATCTGGTCAATCTTGTTATAAACCTAAACCAAAGAGGAAACAACACAGCCCTTAGAAAGGCAATTCAGCAACATGTAGAAATTACAAGGTAGCTCCAGCACCTGAAACAGGAACGTGTATCCTGTCAGAAGATAAGCCAAGACTTTCAGTAAAACAAACTATTAAAATTCAGAAGGCTGAATATAAGTTTTGGCCTTTTAAAATTCTCCCTTTGGGATGAGTTGGAACACATTCTCTGGTGTCTTTGATTTCATACAGACCCAGTGGCTACAAACAGAGCCCTAAAGGGGCCTCTGGCACACAAGGGACCAGACGTGAGGAGCCAAGCACGGAGCTGGCAGCAGGGGAATTGGAGGCTCCACATGTGGGAGCAAACCCCTGGCACCAGGATTGGAAGCTCTGCTGCTCCAGGGCAGCACTAGCCACAAGAGGGCCCAGGGAACACACACAGCACGGCTGCACATCCAAAGCCTATAAAAAACTCCCTGCCGAGCTGTTTTCCACCTCTTAAACCCCAAATCATTACTGTTTTAGGAGCCAGGAACAAGGGCATGGAGTAATAGGACAAGGGAGAACAGCTTTAGATTGAGAGGGCAGGGTCAGATGGGATATTGGGAAAAAATCCTTCCCTGTGAGGGTGGGGAGGCCCTGGCACAGGCTGCCCAGAGAAGCTGTGGCTGCCCCATCCCTTGAAGGGACAGCCTGGAAAGGGCTTGGAGCAACCTGGGATAGAGGAAGGCGTCCCTGTCCACGGGAGGGGGGAAATGAGATGAGCTTTAAGGTCCCTTCCCACCCAAACTGTCCCATGATTCCATGAAGTTCCAACGTTTCCTTTGGCACAGAAAAGAGATGCTGGATGTGACAGAAGCCAGGCTGCCCAGGATACTCACATAGAGGCACGGCATGTAGACCCTGTTTCCTACAATCACGTCAATGAACTCATCAGGGGAACAATCCTCTCTGAACAGGACCTCGGCGTTGAAGATTTCTGAGGTGGACCCTGTCAAGGCCCAAATCCCAACACACCACACGGGCTGAGCTCCCTTGTGACAGCCTGCTGCCAATCAGCCAGCACCAAAGTGACCCCAAGGCCGTCCCACAGCAGGAAGCACTTGAACCATGAGCTGCTGATGGCTTAAGGGTGTCCTGTTTTAGGAAAGGATACTGTATTCGTGGAGGATGAGCTGCACCAGCTTCTCAGAGCACTGAGTCAACGTGACAGTGGAGTTGAAGGAGATGCCTCCACCCTTCTTGGGCTGCAGGAGGCAAAAAGCAAAGTAAGAACATTCTGCAAAACCCACAGTCCCCTCAGCCTGTCCAACACGAGGGGCAGCACGCAGTGAGCTCAGCTTTGAGCAGGCAGGCAGACACAAGCTGTGCCTGCAGGAGCTCAGGAAGCCTCACCTTGAAGTAGATATTTGGTTTGCTTTTGTTCAGCCGGATTCCTACAGATTCCAGTTCTTTCTCCAGCAAGGCCCTGCAGGGACACACCACCTGTGAGGCTGAGCGTGGCCAGGTGACACCCAGACCTTTCCTTTTCCAACTCTTGTGTTCATACAGCCCTGTCACAAGCTTTCATTACCACCTAAAACCCACCTAATGCAGGTCAGAGTCTGTGGTGGAAATCCAGGCTGACATTCCCATCTCTGATAGCCATACTGTAGGAATGACCCTCCAGCTGAGCACCCACACCAGTCAGCAGGATGCTTCCAACGGAGTACAACCCCCATCTCGTACTCAATAACCTAATTCCTCATTCCCCAGGGAGCTGGCACGTTTCCTGGGCACGTGGGAAGCCCTGAGCCCTGTGCCCAGCACACACTCACCTCTGCACCTCGCCCTTGGTGGCATCCAGCATCATGATAACGACGTCTGCTGTCCTGGCCACAGCGATCACCTGCCGGCCTCTGCCCTTCCCTGGGGAGACACGAGGTGGGTGCACATCAGCAAGAGGAACCAGCTGAGTTCTGTGACAGATGGGGACTCCTGCCCTGTGCAGCAGCTTGAAAGCAAGGAAAAAGATCCTGTGGTGCTGTTCTGGCTGCACTCAGCTGCTGAGAGCTCTGGCAGCAGCTCCAGGCAACACAGGGATCTCACCTGAGAGGAGAGCAGTGCCAGAAGGTGCCTTAGGAAACACAGGCACTGCTCTGGTGACCCAAGGGAATGGCTGGAGCTGTGTCAGGGAGGGTCAGGTTGGGTATTAGGAAAAGGTTTTTCCCCCAGAGGGTGGTGGAGCACTGACCAGGCTCTCCAGGGAGTGGGCACAGCCCCAAGGCTGCCAGAGCTCCAGGAGTGTTTGGACAACACCAGGCACAGGGTGGGATTGTTAGGAATGTCTGTGCAGGGCCAGGAGCTGGACTGGATGATCCCTGTGGGTCCTTTTCCAGATGTCCCATGACCCCCTGATTTCCTAAGCTACCTTCAGACACAACCAGCCAATGAGGACAATGACAACGCAGAGAGACAAAGCCAACATCTCTTCCCAGAACCAGGAGTCATGGGAGGACTGGCAGGAAGCCAGGGAATTACTCAAACAAGGTTAGTGTTTAGCTGTAATCCCCCCTCTGCCTCTCCAGCATCTTTCTATAGATTCCCTCAGTTCCAGAAAACAGATGAGCCACTTAACACTCAGGCAAGGAAGTGAGAAGTGACTGGCTTGCTTTGGCTCCCACCTCCAGAAAACCATCTTTGTGCTACATATAGACCCTTACGTGGGCTCAGGGATAGGAATCGTGCCTCACATAGGATCAAGGACCCAAAAATTTGGAAAGACAATGTAGGAACCCTTGCCCCAGGAAACCTGTGAATATCTGAGACACCCAGGGACACTACTGAGGGCAAATCCTTCCTGTACATGAACACAGACATGAGCCAACCTTGAGCTGCTCCTTCGATGATTCCAGGCAGATCCAGCAGCTGAATATTGGCTCCTTTGTACTGAAAAGGAAATGGAAGGATGGAAAGTTGAAAGCTTTTTGCGGGGCACCTGAGCTGCCCCAAAAGCCCCAAACACGTGCTGGGGGTCCAAATCCTGTGGAGAGTGGAACTGGATGGAACTGGCAGGGCAGGGGAACTCTGCACAAAGCTCATAGCTCTGTCCTGAGGCAAATTCCAGAGCTATGGGCTGTGTTCAGCAGGACACACAGCTCTGCATTACATCCTGACCCCCTAAAGCATCCCGTGACTGCAGCTGGACAAAGCACCAGGAAAACAGCACAGCACTCACGTATTCCCAAGTTGGGGGAACAGAAAGGAAAAACAACCCTTCCTTTCTTGGTCTAGTGAGAAAACTCAGTAATGAACAAGTGCCACATTTCTTACTGTGACAGATCAAACTATTCAGGTGTGCTGCAGGTCTTATAGTGCCAGGAAAAAAACCCAGGAGACTCTCATTCCTAGGATTTGCAAGGCATTGGCTCTCCAGCTGCTGTTGCAGCTCACAGCTGTGCTTGAATGTGTTACATTAAAGTTCTTTTCCTATCAACACGGTTACTTTCATTATTTAACTCCCCTTTCCATCCTGACCCAGATTTCCTCATTACTCTTGGACACTTTTCAGATTGATGCCCTTTATCATTTGTTTTACTGATGGATGCTGAGGTCACCACTAATAAAACCCCTCAAGGACAGGAGTAGCTGCATTTTGTTTTGAAAGTGATCACAGCACAGATTGCCTCTGTAAAGCTTCATTAAAAATAAATCTGTCAAGGTTTGCAGCCAGCTGGTCACTGGCACCAACAATAGTTATACAAAATTCAGCTGAGAATTGTTGTATTGCTCTGGTCAGTCCAAGAGCAGCACAAAAATCCTGATCAGGCAGCCAATCCTGAAAAGCTACAGAATTCAGGGGAATGCCACATCAGCACTCGAAACTTTAAAGCAAAATTCAGCTTTGGAGACCTTTGGATGTCTCTGCTCCTTAGTGGCAGCCCAAGCGTGGCTGGTGCAACCACACATTTACACAGCTGGAGGAGAATCCCACGTACTTCTATGACTCCTGGGATGCAGGTCAGCGTGGTGAACTCGTACGACGCGGCTTCGCTGGCGGTCGAGGTCATTAAACTCAAAAACGTGGACTGAAATGCAAGAGCTCAGCATCACCAGGCAGGAAAATGAAATGGCTCAGCAAAACAAGCAACACCAAAGCGCTCCTCAGGCTGCAGGAGGTGTGCTGGGGCTGTCCCAGGCACAGGGACTCAGGTGGTGACACTGTCATGGAACTGAAGTAAATCCTGCATGCCCCCCATTCCTCAGCAGTGCTGGGGCTGGGCAAGAACAAATTTTGGGCAAGAAGAAGTTTCAGGCAAGAACGAGTTTCACAGGGCAGAGCACACAAAATGACGGAGAGTTTCCCCATCTCCAACTTTCACCTAGGTCACAGAATCATGGAATGGTTTGGGTTGGAATGATAAAGCTCATTTCACTCCACCCCCTGCCATGGGCAGGGACACCTTCCACTAGCCCAGGTTGCTCCAAGCCCTGTCCAACCTGGCCCTGGACACTTCCAGGGATCCAGGGGCAGCTACAGCTTCTCTGGGCAACCTGTGCCAGGGCCTCCCCACCCTCACAGGGAAGAATTTCTTCCATATATCTCACCTAAATTTCCTCTCTTTCAGTGTGAACCCATTCCCCCTTTTCCTGCCACTACGGTTCCTGACGAAGAATCCCTTTCCATCTTCGTTGTAGCCTTTGCAGGTACTGGAAGGTGCTGTGAGGTCTCCACACCACCTTCTTTTCTCCAGCCCCAACTCTCTCAGCCTTTCTCCACAGCTCCAGTCCTCTCTCCAACTTCGTGGCCTCTTGCTCCAACAGTTCCACATCCTTCTCATGCTGGAGACACCAGAGCTGTGCCTGGTACTCCAGGTGGGATCCCACGAGACGAGCTTTAAGGTGCCTCCCAACTCAAACCATTCCACGGTTCTGTGGTCCCAAACCTGCTCTGCAGCCACTGCAAACCAGAGCCTGGAGACACAGCGAACACAGACACTCACTGACCTTCCCCACGGAAGGAAAACCGATCAGTGCCACCCGGGCATCTCCTGATTTCATCACATCGAAGCCCTCGCCCTTCGCGGCCGGGGATTTGGAGGGTTCCAGCAGCTGAGCTCTGTATTTTGCAAGCTTTGCCTTCAGCAGGCCCAGGTGGTACTCGGTGGCTGCAATGACACAAACACAACAGCTGGTTGGCAGAAAGTTGCTGGCGCTTCACTTCTGGAAGTGAGAGCCTTCCTAAAAGGAAACACTTGTGGATCTTGGTCAGCATCTCAACCACTGCCAGGCAAAGAGCTGCCCCCTGCTGTTCCATCACCTTTTGGAACCCCGGGCGGCGAGAGCAAACCTTCCAGGGACCTCCACAAAGTCAGAGCCGAGGGAAACAGCCAAAAAATTCCCGAGTTAACCCCGGGTTCCGCCCGCCGCCACCGCGGGGGCACCGGGAGGGTCCCCGGGGAGGTGACCCCGGCTGGGAGCGGGAGCTGCGGGGACAGGAGGCTACGGAGCGAGATGCTCAAAGGGAAAGGTCTCAGAAAGCGGGGCAGGTGTTCAGGGGAGCCCCCGGCACCGGGACTGCCTCCTCCTGCTCCTCTAATTAAGGGTGGATTCTGAAAGNCCCCTGCTGTTCCATCACCTTTTGGAACCCCGGGCGGCGAGAGCAAACCTTCCAGGGACCTCCACAAAGTCAGAGCCGAGGGAAACAGCCAAAAAATTCCCGAGTTAACAGAGCAAGGCAGAGGGAGAGCAGGTGCAGGAATGAAGGGGCGAAGGCAGCCAGTTCAGGAGAGAGAGATCCCAGCGGGAGCGCGGGGAGGCGGCGGCCCGGCTCGACTCCCAGCCCCTCATAACCCCCAACCCAGCCATAACCNCCGGGGAGGTGACCCCGGCTGGGAGCGGGAGCTGCGGGGACAGGAGGCTACGGAGCGAGATGCTCAAAGGGAAAGGTCTCAGAAAGCGGGGCAGGTGTTCAGGGGAGCCCCCGGCACCGGGACTGCCTCCTCCTGCTCCTCTAATTAAGGGTGGATTCTGAAAGCAGCGTGGATCGGGCTCTTCTCCCTGGCAACCAGCGACAGCACAAGAGGAAACAGCCTCAAGGGGCCAGGGGAGGTTCGGGTTTGATCGAATCAGGGGGAGTTTCTTCCCGGAAAGGGTGATTAGATATCGGAACAGGTTGTCCAGGGAGGCTGGTGGAGTCCCCATCCCTGGAGGAGTTTAAGGAAAGACTGGACGTGGCACTCGGTGCCACCAAGTGATGAGGTGGGGATCGGTCACAGGCTGGACTCGATGCTCTCAGGGGTCTTTCTCAACTTTAGTGATTCAGAGAGTCTGTGAATTAAGGCCATCAGAAGCTGCTGCGATTCCCGGAGAAGCCCTCAAGGAAGGAGATGAAGCCCAGCAATCCCCTGGAGCCGGGAAGCGCTGCGGTGGACAAACACACACGGACACAGACCCCTTCAATACAGTTCATGTTTAATTTGGACGTTGATCGCTCCACAAAGCACCTCCTCGGCCCCCACTCACACCCTCTGCTCCCACAGGGACACTCTGCTGCAGCCAGCATGGTTCAAGAGACACCACAAACACTCCCAAGCCCAAACAGTCCACTTCTCACCTCTGCCCCACAAATCCTGCCCTGGGCCGTTCTCTCTTACCGCACCACGACGTACAGAACATCTCCCCTCAACTCAAAACAAGTCAAAGAAAAGGAAAAACCAAAGTGAAGGCTTTTGAGGAGGGAAAATCCACACACCAACAGCCCCTGCAAAACCCTCGGCTCCACGGCCTGCTCTGCACCTGCCACACATCACATCCAGACAGTTCTGGACCTAAGCTGAAATTCCCTCCAGGATGGTGGGAAGAAGACAGGCACAGAACAGGATGCTCTTCCCACACCCTTCTCACAACGTATCAAGCCTTAAAAAAAAACCAAAAACAACTTCATTGGTTTAGGGATAGTAACACGTGTTAAACACCCCCAGGACCATCCTAACTCAGCTTCTGCCAAAGAACAGGGTTAATTCAACTAAACCATGTCAGAAATCCAAGTGTCCCACTAGCACTGACAGCCCTGGGGAGCACAGGGACACTGGTGCCACCACCAGTATAGCACAGACAGCCCTTCCTGAGGGCTGGGAAGAGCCACTGCAGCTGGGTCCCTGCACTCACACAGCACCTGGGATGGAGGTTTCACCCCCATGCTTGGTCACAGTGGAGCAGCACCACCGGTTTTCACCTCTAAAACCAGGACATCTCCCAGCACCATCCTTGAGGAAACCCCTCTCCCCAAAAGGGGCTGAGTTTCTCCGAGAGGAGCAAAAATAAAATGGGAACACACTTCCCAACTGCTCTGCTCGCAGCCCCAGATCGCCTCTGCGCTGTCCCTGCACATCCTCCAGCAACAGCCAAGGCACCAGCACACGCTCCCTGGGCAGGGCCAGGCCTCTCCCTGCTCCCCCAGGCATCTCTCTCTGCGTGTGCTGGGGAGAAGGATTGATCCACGGACAGCAGCACGCGCGAGGCGGGCGAATTCCGCATCATCTCCCAAAACTGGCCCGGCCGTTCCTCCAAGCACTCAAGATCCCAACTTGGAATATAGGAAAGGGGCTCTGTGAGCCCTGAATCCTTCCTCGTTAAGGCTTAAACAAGTGATAACTGCTGCCAAAAATGAAGTTAGTTAAAAAGAAGCAAAACCCAAAGCACCTCGCGCCGGCATGCAGAGGCTTCGATCCCCTCTCCCGGGTGGAAAATCCATCCTCAGCACCAGCCGTGCCACACGTCTGCTTGGAGGAAGCTGGGCTTTAAAACAGCCAGAAAAAGGCAAACTAAACTCTCACAAAGCCCCGCAGGTGGGGCTGACAAGGTAAAAACACAACTGAGGCCAAGTTTTAAAGTGTCTTTAAAAAAACCACCCCACACGCGTACACACACACACACACACACACACTTTGGCACAGGAGCCTTAAGTTATGTCACTTGGAACATTCAGAGTCAGAGGGAGCTACTGGGAAGGGGTTTGTTTTTAAACTTTTTGTTTTTCCTTGTAAAAAGGTGTCAAGCAGTGGTGGTGAAGCAGGAAGGGGGAGTACAAACGCTGAGCGGTCCCAGGGCGACGCTGCTCAGCGCTTGCGCTCCGGTTACGTTCCCAAAGCTTAGCTGGATACATACACGGATAGAAAAACACACATTCCTGGTTTTCAATGTGAAAACGGTAACATGGAATCGAGTACTTGTGCATTTGCCATAGGGTCCTTTGGAAAAGGAACCATAAAAATAGATATATATATTTTTTAATAAAAGTCTTTTTTTTCGTCTTTTTTTTTTGTCTTATTTTTTTTTCCTTTTTTTTTTTTCTTTTTTTTTTNNNNTTTTTTTTTGTCTTTTTTTTTTTTTACCCTTAACTTAAGTAAAGAGCAAATATACACCTACAAGCAGAGTTCAGATCCACTTTACTGAGAGCCTGGAAGTCCGTACATCAAATTAATTCCCAATGGCGTATCCAGACATCGGAACAGCTCCCAGCTCCAAAGGGCCGGCGTTCCTGAAAGATCTGCAGCTCCAGCTAACCTCGTTAGCCAGCAAAGCCTCATTCCAGCCTTACCTCAGCCAACACTCCCCAACAGACTCCACAGCTGAGCCTCACACCCAGGACCTGGCTCTGGGAGCATCAGAGCTGGAAATCTGGGCAAGAAACCTGAATCCTGGTGATTTCAACTCACAGCAGGATATAACAAGGAAAATAGAAGCCCTGAGCTTACATTTCCTTATTACTCAGATGCCAGAGCACTGATTCCAGCTACTGAGAAACAGCTTCCAGAGGAGAGCCGGGAGGAACTTCAGTGACAGAGAAACGAGCTGTGCAACAAGAAAGTGCATTAAAGTAGCTTAAAACCAGAGTAAAGATCAAATGGCCACTCGACAGGAGGGAGAATCAAGCTCCAGCAGCTCCTCGGGCTGGGTGAGTTAACATCCAGGCTCTCTCTCTCTCTCTCTCTCGTCCAAGGGGCAGGAGAGAAGCGTGCATTCCTGTGCTCCCACAGGGACACAGTTCTCCTGGCAGGCCATGCTCTCCTGCCCGCTTTGCTTCTGGGCGGTATCAGATCTGGACAGCTGTCATCGGAACTCGTAGATAGGAGCACTGTGCTCGGGAACGTGCGTTAAATTCAGTGACTGATACCTGGCAGAGAAGGGAGAGAGGGAGGAGAGGATTACATGGAGTTCCTGCCTGGCAGCCACACAGCAGTCACTGTGCTGGCTGATCTTCTCTCCCCCTTTACAGTCCCAGAGTGTTCAGGCATCCAACACCCACCTCCCACAGTGCCAAAATCCTGACAGGACCCAGCATCGCTCCTCATGACTCCCTACAACTCCCTGACAGGAGGGTGCAGCCAAGTGAGGACTGGGCTCTTTTCCCATGCAACTAATGATAAGACAAGGGGAAACAGCCTCCAGTTGTGCCAGGAGAGGTTCAGGCTGGACATGAGGAAAAAAAATTCCTCACTGAAAGAGTGGTTGAGACCTAGAACGGCCTGCCCAGGGAAGTGGTGGAGTCACCATCCCTGGAAGTGTTCAGAAAACAAACAGACATTACATTTAGGGTTTAGTGGGAAAGGTGGTATTTGGTCAAAAGTTGAACTCCATGACTTTGAAGGTTTTTTCCAACCTTAATGATCCTGTAATTCCCACTCCGGTGCCTCTGAGCCACCTGCAGTGAGGCAGCATTCCAGGTGGGCTGACTTGGGTGGTTTTTTGGATTCTCTTTGAAGTTCAACAACTTTCAAGTTCAAACAGTGTTTGCTACAAGTGCAAATTACACTTGAGTCTTTTAAAGCTCAGCTTGAGGGAATGTGTCTGAAAGCCTCCTGGTTCCTTCTCTCCCCCTCAAGAGCTTCCAGCCCTCAACCTGCTGCTCATGACAATGATCCAAGGGAAAAGAGCTCTCCAAAGCAAATTGTCTCCAACAAAAACCCCACCAATTAGCTCTGACTGTTCTCTTGTCTTAACAGCAACACCCCAAGGACCTCGAATACAAAGCACTGGCCTGACAAGATTTCTGCCTGAAGGGAGCAACAGCCAGCTGTTCCTCAGGAGAGAGAACTGAACTCCCTCACAGCACTTCTCCAGCTCCTGTATCATCTTCCCTCCTCCACCCTGCCAGCCCAAATTTCCTCCCCTTTTCCGCAAGGGCAGCACTTTATACCACACCAACGGACTGCACCAGCCTGCTCAGGCCAGCCACGGCCCACACCCCTCCCTTCTGCCCCAAGGTCATACCACCAGCCTGAACCTCCTGCCTGGACACTCCCAAGGTTGTGGGCAAGCAGGAGAGGAGTCACAGCTTGGTTTAAGTCTTCAGGAGGCAGGGAGCTTCCTTACCATTCTGAACTCCTATGGTAGTAATAGCCCTCTATAGATGCTGCTGACTTCTGGAAGCAGATGTAATAGAAACCAGCAAAGGAAGCACCACTGATGTCCTTGATGGTGTGATCTGGGACTAGGAACTGCTCCTGCATGCAGAACACAGGCTGCATTTTAAAATGTTGGTCACATACAGCCCCACCCCACCCCAATATTGGCACCCACTAACACGAAGACATTCCTGGCTGAGCACTCCCTGCACTCTCAGCAGCCCAGAGTGTCCCTTCACCACCTGCCACTGCAGGCACCTCATGGGGAAGCAGATTACTGAGAACAGAACGAGTTTTAAGAGTGCAGGAGATCAGTTTCAGTTCAACACCTGTCCCCTGCAAACCAGAAGCCAGTTGCAAAACTGGGAGTCAGAGCCTGAGAATGAAGACAAGGCTCCAGGGAGTTCTTACTGCAGCTTTTCAACACTTACAAGAGCTTTTGAGAAAGCTGGAGAGGGATTTTGCATAAGGGCATGGAGTGACAGGAAAAGGGGGAATGGCTTCCCACTGCCAGAGGGCAGGGTTAGATGGGATATGGAGAAGAAATTTTCCCCTGTGAGGGTGGGGAGGCCCTGGCACAGAGCACCCAGAGAAGCTGTGACTGCCCCATCCTTGGAAGTGTCCAAGGCCAGGTTGGATGGGACTTGGAGCAACCTGGGATAGTGGGAGGTGTCCCTGCCCATGGCAGGAGGGTGAAACAAGATGAGCTTTAAGGTCCCTTCTAACCCAAACCAGTCTATGATGATCCCAGCTGAAGAAGAGAGGTGCAGCCTGGCCAGTCTGCCTCAAACACAGGCCTCACACAGGGACTGGAGACATCAATTCTCTCATCCTCTGGAGCATCACCAAGCAAGATTTTCCTGTTGTGTTTTTAGCCATGACTGCAGCCCTTAAGGACACAATTAGCTGGCTAGACACAAGTCACACTGGAACTTGCAAGTACAGTGGGTTTTGGGGTTGGCAGGGCGAGATCTTTCATTAAACCATCAGAGCTGGAAAAGCTCTCAGACACCTCAGGTCTCTGTCAGTGCCTTGCAAGCAGCTCATCAGAGGAGGAGACAGGCAGGGTTTACCTTCCATCTCATGAAGACATAGTCCCCATTTTTTAGATCTTCATAATCAAAGTCATCAGAGTTAAATGTTTTTGCATACTGGTAAAAAGCCTGGAACTTTCCCTGAAACAAAAAAAGAAAAAAAAAATTATGGTTATTCCAAGAATAGAAGTTCTAGTACCAGCTGCTATTTAGGAGGGAAAAACTACTGACACTCACAGAAGTATCCAGCCTGGCTGGAGAAGCTCCTGCACTTCCAGAGGAAGATATTTTGACAGAAACATAATAAACATCAAAGCTTAGCAAACAACAGTAAAGGTCAAGGTGGACAGGTGATCGGGTGGCTGCTGCAGCCTCTAAACCCAGCAGCAGGTACACCCTGCCCTGAGCAGGGACACAGGTACCAACTGCCCTACCTGTGCTAGTGGGATCCCTCTCCCCTTCTCCATTCCATTTTGCAATAAGTCTCCAAAAATAAGGAGTGTGATCTCTTAGGGGGTCAAGAGATGGGGTTTGCTCCAGCTCCCTTCCAACCCCAGGGCCAGCAAGTGGAAAACAAGACATCCCCTCCCTCATCACAGATCACTGCTTGCTGAAGAGACCTCTAGCTGCAAAGATCCCAGCGGGAGAAGGAGGGAGACAGACAAAAAGGAGAGGTCTGCAGGCCTTTCTGCCAGCTCTTGCATGGGCACACGCTGCACCTCTCCTCCAAATCAGCAGCCCAGATCCACCCTCTGCCCTAGATTTATTTACCCAGTGTTTACGATCCACGTCTTCGTCGGCGTCCCACTTGCGTGTTAGGAACGGGTGTTTCTTACTGATTATCTCGCCTTCGAAGAACGTGGTGAGGGTTGGGTACTCCTGGCAGAGGACAGACAAAGGTGAGGTCACAGGTGTCACCTCCAGACACAAACCCAGGAGCAGACAAAGCTCCGTGCACTCAGCAAAAAGCATCTCCCAGGGAGAGCTCTGGGCAATCTGAGGCTGCCGTCCCTCGTCCTGCCCCACACCTCTGCAAGGCTGACTCTTCCACACCCACAGCCTCCACGCTCTTATTCCAGCCCTTTTCTGCCTCTCTCCTCACTTCAGGAAGCCAGCAGCTGTGTCAGAGCTGGGCTGTGGGGAAGGGCTTGGAACACAAGTCTGATAAGGAGCAGCTGAGGGGGCTGGAGAGGCTCAGCCTGGGGAAAAGGACCCTCACTCTCTGAACTCCCTGATGGGAGGGTGCAGCCAGGTGGGGGTCGGGCTCTGCTCCCAGGGAACAAGAGACAGGACAAGGAGAACTCTCCCCAAATTGCACCAAGGGAGGTTTAGATCGGGTATTAGGAACAATTTCACCACCACAAGAGTGGTTGAACATTGGAACAGGTTGCCCAGGGAAATGGTGGACCTGGCTGTATCCTGGGGCAGTGGTTGGACTCAATGATTTTAGAGGCCTTTTCCAACCTTAAATGATTCCATGAAGCTCCCAGCTGGACGATCACCTGTGACATTTACAGCCAGCACCATTCCTCAGTGGATACCCTGTGATCAAATCTACAACATGCTCAACCCCTCCGCTTCCTATTTCTCACAGCAGCTTCTCCCACCCCACCAGGACAAAAAAGAAAACCTTTACTTAGCCCCTTTTTGCACTGTTTTGCAATTAACACTCACCTCTGTAAGGCCTTTAATCTTCAAGTATCCACAGAGATAGGAGTTTTCCATATCCACATGCTAGAAAAGAGTGCAAAGTCCAACCATAAAAACAGGCATGAAGGTGCACGCTTGGCCCAAAGCAGTTTCTAACCCTTCCAAGGATAATTTCAGCTCCAGCTGGTACACACTGTCCAGCTCACTGCCCAATATTCACACTGCCAGCCCTTTTCCATGCTGGCAACCACCTGGAAAGATCATTTACAGGTGCCCAGCTCACCTCTGGCAGCCTCCACATCCAAGGCCTGCTCTCAACGCAACACCCTCTGCCCAGAACTCTCCAGCAGGAAGTAAATCCCCTTTCCAGCTGGAAAGAATCTGACTCACAGTGTTCTCCAAGTAAAAGCATCCCTGGAAGAATCACCCAAACCCCCAGCATTTTGCAGGAGGCTTTTCTCCTAAACCTAAAGCTTTTATGCCACCTGGATTTTGAGTTATCAGGCTACATCTCTCTGCTCCTGCTGTGCAGAACCCAGGCAAGGATTTGCCTGCTCCTCTAAAACCAGGGATTTTCCAAGCTTTTCCCTCACATCTCCAGATCCGCTTTCAAAACACGCAGTGAGTTATTCAGGGAAGTGCAAACCTCCGCTGTGAGAAGACGGATCTTCTCCACCTGTGATCAAAGGACGGCAACGTTTCCCTGTGCTCAGCACAGGGAGAGCAGGCAGCCCCCTCTCCTCAGCTGACACACGCGAAACAGCCACGTTTTTGGCACAAAAGCAGCGTTTTTAAGCACAAAAGCACAGCCAGCCCCAGCGAGGTGGCGGCGTGCAGTGGAGCCCAGCAGCCATGGGATGTCCCCACCACAACAAATCCCACCAGCAACGCGGAGAACCGACCATAAAAATACCCCGCCGGCTTGGAATCATCGCAGAAATCACTGAGGTTGGAAAAGATCTGTGAGATCATCCAGCCCAGCCTGTGACTGATTCACCACCGTGTCAACCAGACCAGAGCACTGAGTGCCACGTCCAGTCTTTCCTTCAACACCTCCAGGGACGGTGACTCCACCACCTCCCTGGGCAGCCCGTTCCAATGTTTAATGACCTTTTCTGTGAAGAAATTTCTCCTAATATCGAGGGATAGGGTGATGAGGGTGCTGTCGCAAGGGGCCGGCAGGGCGGGAACGGCCACCGCGGCCTGAGGCGAGCGGGTCCC